>JAVFBZ010168985.1:0-16675 GCA_032466195.1 Katharina tunicata
AATCCTCGGAGAGCATGCATTGACAAAACTCAGATACACACTCTGAAGAGTGGTGGTGATTTCCACCCTTATATATCCAATAACAGCTTTGATACTGTATCCATATCATGCCATAACATGTACAAGTTCACATGAACACAAATTCCATTATGTAATGATCAAAACCCAATGTATGAAAACAGAATGGTGAAATCTTCAATAGCCTTAAACATTTAGTGTGTGAGAACTTTAACACAGACGATTCCCTTAAGGGAGTGAGTGACAAAGTAAACATGCAATTTATTTATTTATTTACAGCATGTCAGATGTTCAGATATTTGGCGACTCTAAGGTGTTCAACAGCATGGAAGAGGAAGCCCTAGGGGGGGGGGGGGGGGGGGGGGGGGGGGGGGGGGCCCCCCCCCCCCCCCCCCCCCCCAACCTGCCCTCTGACTGCAAGCCCTGTTGACCACCAAGACATGTCCTTCTTCACCCTGGGGGATGACGCCTTCGCAATCAGGAACTACCTCATGAAGCCATACGGCAGAAGAGGGATGGCCAGGGAGGAGAGGACTACATACTCTCAAAGGGGAGGAGATTGGCTTTCTGGGTGGGGTGGGCCTTCCCTGCCTCCTCTGGTGTCGGCTCTGGCTGGAATGGTTCCGGTTCAGGGGATGGGACAGTCTGGCCCTTTCCCTTCTTGCGTCTGGTGCCCTTGGCTGGCATCTCTCAAAGGCTCCAAAAATTACTAGCAAAAGCAAGTTGACAGTAAAGATGTGCTCTTTTCAAGTGTAGATCGCTGAATGAGGCCGGTATTTATATGGGCGCGAGAACTCGTAACAGATCGTGAACGTCCGTGAAAAAAGCGTGACTTCTCGTATCTATTCGCATTTACTCGCATCTATTCAAATCAACTTGTATCTGCTCGTGAGTCAGTTGTGTCAGGTCGTGACCAGTGGTGCCCGACAGAGCGTCACAGATCGTGACAGATCCTGGGAGATCTCAGCACATATCAACAGAGCGCGGTGTTTGTCTTGTCCAAGGTTGATCCCGATCACCACGATTTGGAAGCACGATGCGATATGTCGCGCTTTGTTACGATCCAATATGATCTGATGCGATGATCACGATTGACAATAAATCGTGTTGATCGTAGAAATTTTTTAAACTGTCCAAAACTTTCCTACGATCAACACGATTGACACGACTGACCTCAAGATCTGGTAATATCTGATAGGATCACCACGATTACTCCACGATTAAGACCACGATTTCAATCGTGCCGCGAATCGTGATAGTGAGAACCTAGCATTACCAATGGATGGCAGAAAACCGAGAGACAAAATCACTCCATGCCACCCCACCCACCGATCTCCGCAGATGTTGGAAAAACTCTTGTACATTAAACAGTCGACAAGAGGATTCGAAATTTTGCCGGGAACAGTAAAACCTGTCTAACTCTGTACAAACTGAGCCCCGAAACGGCCGTTAATCAACATGAAAACCGCCTATGAAAATATGTTATATTGATTGTTATCTTCCCTCATATGACGGTGTGCCAGTCCAGTCGGTGGAGAAAACCGCCCTAAACGACAATGGCAAAATTGATTTGGGTTTTACGCCATACTTCCTGTTAGTTCACTCATATGACAACGAGCCAGTCCGGCCAATCGGTAGAAGAATCCACCCTCAACAACACTGGCAACACAGACCCATGATAAATTAACAGGACAAAAACAGGACAAGACATCAAATCGACTTTTTGGTGCCCCTTAGCTCAGAGCACAAGGACACAAGAGGCACTCACCCAACCACCAGCGAAACGTCGCTTTATAACAATGTAATCACTAACAGTCTTTTCTATTTGTAAGGTCTTGTCTTTTATCCAAAACCACACATATACCGAAAAGCCATCACGCACACTAGCTACCAGAAGCACTAAACGTCAGGGTAACATTTACTTCTGTTATAACTGACATACCGCTGTTTACGCCAGGGTAACATTTACTTCTGTTACACCTGACATATCGCTGCTTCATTAAACAAAAGTGATTGGATCGACCATGAAAAGAATGAACTATCATGGGGTTTGTGATAGGCGGATAATTTAATAAGAAAATAATTTGAAAATTGAAAAAACATGCCATGTAATATAGTGTTTTCTTGACAGTTTGACGTTATAGATAATGATACACAACGTATGATACAGAAAAATAAATTCAATCGTATAGATGTTTAAAAAATAGCTCTATGTTACAATTGGTAGGTTTCAGTACAAACACATTGTAAATGGTTTCTCGAATAAATAAATAAATAAAAAATCAAAGAATATTGATATTCAGCACACTGTAATTAATATATACATGTAGCTCTCAGAGAATGATTCTCTTGTAAGGAGAATCCCAATAAATATTCACGACTGGCCTCGGTATCATATATTTATTCGATAACTGAAACGAGTCAGAATTAAAAAAATAAATAACATGGTTATCTATTGACACAATCTAATTTAAACATATTGGTATTATTAAGGATGGCTGCCCGAAATTGGCTCAGCTGTATGGAACCATAGATTGGTGGCGTGTACTGAGAAAGTCGCGATATGATGGTTTTTAGTGAAATCCACGAGTTGGTTTTTTCTGTTTTAGTGATTACGGTGTTTAAAGAGACGAGTATGTGCTAATTAATTAAGAGTCGGAGTTTCTAGTAATATTTCCGAAAACACAAAACCTAACTGCAGTTCAAGAAATAACTTAATTCCAACGATAACACCATGAACAAACACATCCATTGGATATTTGGAAATTTGTGCAACTTTGTGTTCTATTCATTAGCTGTTTGGGTAAATATAATTATAGTAACAATCTCCTGCATTCCATTTGGAAATCCTGTCGTTTGTCCTTGCTTTATTTGACAGAACAGGCCAACCAGTAACAAATAATGAAAGATCAAAAAATCAGAACATTTACCTTTAGGATTCTGTAGGGACTGTGTTCCATCAAACAGACTTCTCCGTCTATACTCGTATCAGCCAAGGAATTAACTTTGGATCGAAGGAGTCTGTCTTTGGTTACTTTCTGTTTTTTTTCTCGAAGGTCCGTTACGAAACTGGTTGTCACATCAGGGCCACAGTCTTCCGTTTTCTTTATATCCGATAATAAGTGACTGCCATTTGTTTTACGTAATCTATGAAATAAAAACATTTTCGTTTGAATCCAAAACAACTTTTCCGTTTCACAATTTGCTTCCAGTCAGTATTTTACTGGAGAGTCCAGTAGATGCTCCCCCAAAAGCAATCCGTCGTTTATTCCAACACCGTGATACTTCACACCTTGTGGATGTAAAGTAGCTCGACTGTGTCAGTTTACGGCGAGAGAGACGATAACTACGTCTTAGAGAGTAGATGATTATATAGGACACACATATAGATTACTGTATCGATAATCTGTTAAGTAAATATGAAACAATGAGATTTCCGGTCTCCCTATCAAAAACTTGATATTATATCTTTATAGACGACAGGTGAATTCGCTGATTGACATAATATTACATTACACAATTTTTCCAAAACACAGATACTGCAGTATAAGCATAGCGGTCTGTGGACAAAATACTCCTTAAAGCGACTTTGAGCTGCATTACACCATCAATTGAAGGAGTTGCCTTGTACTATGGATTCAGATTAACTATTCAATAGAGAGACTCGACTAGGAATAAGTTTTGCTATGACCATTAGTATTACAATGACAGCTTGGGGTTTCTCTGTTAAAAATCGGTTTATTTGCTAACGCTGTCAAATGTCTGTTTGCTTACTCCTCGACTGTGACACAGTTGGAAAATCGTCGTCATCATACACGCTCGTAATATAATAATATCCCGTAATGTATAAATTGTTACATTTACCCGTCATGTAAAATGATAAGATTACATTACTGGCGTCTAGACTGCTCTGATTTGAATTGAAAAATAATGACTACTACAGAGAATAAGCTAAAATCCGAACCAGGAAGTCATGTTGGTAAGAATAACATATTTCGGATGTATTGTAGAGCTACTGGCTTGATGACTATTACAACTATGTGTGTATACTTTGTGTGTTTGTGCACTTAACGTCTCAAACAAGACCAACAAAATATACATTAACCATATCTTAATAGATTATATTTTACACACAATGTGTTGTAATGAGTTTACCGTTCACATTTACTGACTGTACACGCATCAATTAGTATGAGTTCACAGTTTTTGCACTTCTCACGTGTTTAAATATGTTGGTGAATTATTTCACTCGAATTATTCAAGTTACCCTGATGACTACCATGCAAGTACATGTCAACAAAGTAAAAAATAAAGTCAAAATATTTAATTTAAATTAAGCGAAATGTATGAACCGTATTTCCGGGTTATATATAATTAATATAATTCGATGGACCAATCTGACTATTTACAGGAAATAGTCTATGTCCATTATCGCTTTGAACTCAAAGAACAGTGTAGGCCTAGAAGATAACATGTGTCCCTGTAAGTGCCTAATAAAGTTTTTAAAAATCACATACATTTAAACTGGAATACAAAAATGAACATAATAATGGATTATTTGTAGTTTTCATAATACTGACATACATTAATCTCTAAGTATATGTTTTATATAGGGCAACAGAGGAATTATAAGCTAGCTGGAGACGACTTAGTTTTCGGTATTAAAGCAGACTATGAGTCACAACCGCGACCTATCCACCGGAAACACGCCCAGAGCCAATGTTTCCTCTCATCCCTCAACATCGTACAGACAGAGACCAGAGCCACTCTCTTTTCTCCTCTCTCTCCGATTTAATTTATAGGACATGTTTCACTCCATAGCATTTTTCCATAGAGATAAGTTTTAACGTAAAAAGACGGGACTTTACATAAGCTATGGTGACCCCATCCAACATCACCACACTGTTTTTCAGTACACCGTTTGTATTCAGTCTCAGCACACTCTAACTTATACACTATAACTTAACAAAATGCAATGTCACCCACCCTACAGACCCTTTACTCCTTTACCCGCTCGAGCGTTGACAAAAAAAATGCTCAAACAACCTAGATCCATAATGCTCTCTAAATAAAGACTGTATACGGTATGAAAATCTAGTCTATCAAGCGTTAACTCACCTTTTTGTCGAGAATCTCTTCAGTAAAGACATACCTGTAAAGTTTATATCTACCTGAGAATTTTAATCCACACACATTCTTATTATCCTTACCTATACATAAATGCATACACACACACACAACGATCGTGGGTTTACCTATCCGGTCACGTGTTTATTGAAGTATACAGAATAGCTGAATGAGTGTTTCAGGTTGTCATATACCCTTTCGTGTACAATTCTCGCCATTTCCGTCAAGGCGTATTTACATGTATCTGTTACAGAATATAAAAAGTGCAACGAAGCATTCAAATGTTTAACGCTACACATGTCACTTTTTATCAAGTCCTGTCTAATGATTGCATGAAATGTGACTTATAGATTGTTTTATTTATTTGCTCGGGGTTTTACGATGAACTAAAGGCTTATTCTCTTATATATTAAACCTAACAAAACTGGGAGCACACAAGACAACACGGGACATTTGTTTAAACCACCCGCTATGACTTGTCGACACTATAAACACACTGGGTTTGAATCCAGGTTAAGTCTGTTAAGACCCGTGCCTTAACGCACGTATACTAACCAATCCTATGAAAAAGGGCAATATCATGTGACCGAAACACTAATACGTATAATGAGGCGCCAAAATACTTGAAATATTTTAAACATCACCGCTTTCACGTTGGCTGTAAGTAAGAACATTAAAAGTTTAATAGAAAAATATTAAGTATAAAAATGTTATGATATTTCTATGAAAGTTGGTGGTCGTCCGAAATGTCCGTTCTTGTCAGGTCATGCAGATAATGGTTCACAGAGTTTATAACTCCACACTACTTTCTGTCTGCTTCCACATATAAGTTCTACGCCAGTTAGAGATTCGGAGGCTATTGTGGGAAAAACGCCCCTTTTTCAATCAATAATATCGCTGTTTAACTATGGCGCTTTTCGCAATCAGGATTTTTTGGGCAAAACCCCTAAAAAAAGGCTTTCGTTTTTAGCTTGGTCATTAAATGCCATTGTTGTAATCATTGCAAATCAAACGTTATACCTATACCATTTTTCCTCGACAAGATATGTAACGCTGCCGCGTTTCATCTTTTGACAGATGTATCCGCACTGAATTTACTGTGACTTATGTATATTGGCCTACACATTACGACTTTGTGTTTGTAGGACTAATTCAAACAGTCTATGTAATAGAAGACTGATTCGAAAGGCCTGCAGAACACGACTGGCTTTAATTATCGTATGATAAAATGACGTCACTTTTAACTATACACATAAAATGTCATTTTGTGAAAGTGGGCAGTGGTTCGAACAATCGGCATAACAACAGGGCTGGACCGACCAGTCAGTATAATATAAGGACCGATTCGATGAGCTTGTAAAACAGCAGGACTGGTTTGAGCTACTTGGATTATATAAGGACTGGTTCAAGCTGCCTGGATAATATAAGGACTGGTCCGAGCTGCCTGCATAATAGAAGGAATGGAAAGAGCTGCCTGCATGCATAATAAAACAACTGGTTCAAGCTATCTGCTATCTGGACTTGACCGACCAGTCGGTGTATTATCAGGACCGATTCGATCAGCTTGTAAAACAGGAGGACTGGTTAGGGCTACTTACATGATATAAGGACTGGTACGAGCTGCCTGCATAATGCAAAAAACTGGTATGAGCTGCCTGCATAATAGAAGGGCTGGTACGAGCTGCTTGTATTATGAAAGAACTGGTTCTAGCTGCTTGCATAATAAAATGACTGGTTCAAGCTACTTGCATAATAGAAGGACTTTTAAAGTTGTCTGCATAATAGGACTGGACCGACCAGTCTGTATAATGTAAGGACCGATTTGATCAGTTTGTATAACAGGAAGACTGGTTTGAGCTACGTGCATAATAGAAGGACTGGTTCTAGCTGCCTGCATAATAAAAGGACTAGTACGAGCTGCATGCATTATAGCAGGACTGGCTCGAGCTGCCTGCATAATAACAGAACTGGTTCGAGCTGCCTGCATAATAAAAATGACTGGTTCTAGCTGCCTGCTTTATAAAAGGACTAGTACGAGCTGCATGTATAATAGCAGAACTGGTTCGATCTACCTGCATAATAAAAGGACTAGTACGAGCTGCATGCATAATAGCAGAGCTGGTTCGAACTGCCTGTATAATAAAAGGGCTGGTTCTAGCTGCCTGTATAATAGAAGGGCTGGTTCTAGCTGAATGCATAATAAAAACGACTAGTACGATCTGCCTGGTTAATAAAAGGACTAGTACGAGCTGGATGCATAATAGGTGAACTGATTCGAGCTACCTGCATAATAAAAGGACTAGTACGAGCTGCATGCATAATAGCAAAGCTGGTTCGAGCTGCCTGTATAATAGAAGGGCTGGTTCTAGCTGACTGCATAATAAAACGACTAGTACGATCTGCCTGCTTAATAAAAGGACTGGTTCGAGCTGCATGCAGAATAGCAGAACCGGTTGGAGCTGCATGCATAACAAAAATGACTGGTATGAGCTGTCTGCATAATAAAAAAGAATGCTTCGAGCTGACTGCATAACAAAAGGACTGGTTCGAGATACATGCATGATAGAACAACTGGTTCGAGCTGCCTTCATAAAATAAGGACTGGTACGAGCTGTCTGCATAATAAAAGGACTGATTTTAGCTGCCTGCTTAAAAGCAGGACTTGTTTGAGCTGCTAGCATAATAGGAGGACTGGTACGAGGTGACTTCATAATATAAGAACTGGTTCTAGCTCCCTGTATAATATAAGTACTGGTTCTAGCTGCCTTCATAAAAGAAGGGCTGGTAAGAGCTGTCTGCATAATAAAAAAGACTGGTTTTAGCTGCCTGCTTAATAGAAAGACGTGTTTGAGCTGCTTGCATAATCGGAGGACTGGTGCGAGGTAACTGCATAATAGAAGGACTGGTTCTAGCTGCCTTCATAATAGAAGGACTGGTTCTAGCTGCCTTCATAATAGGAGGACTGGTTCTAGCTGCCTTCATAATAGAAGGACTGGTTCGAGCTCTCTGTATAATATAAGTGCTGGTTCTAACTGCCTTCATAATAGAAGGACTGGTCCGAGCTGTCTGGATAATAGAAGGTTTGGTTCGAAAAGCTTGAGTAGGACAGGCTCGAACAGCTGTAAGAAAGAACTTGTTCGAAATGCTTGTACAAAAACTTAATTGGTTCGAACCACACAATAATATCAATAGAACTTATTTGAACAACCAATATAATAGAAGGACTAGTTCGGAGGATTGATCACAACACACTGGCTGGCTGGCTGGCCATAATGAAGGTTATTTCCCTCAAATTGCGGCTTGTTAACCCAATGGGTTATGGAAACGATACACCACAGTAGGACTACATTTACAGGATAAAAAACAGGACACCACAACATATCGGCATCCTGGTGCCCCTTCCCTCAGAGAGCACCAGGCCACGGTAAGCTCCCGCCTAAGCACCCACTTATTTTGTTTGATGCAAAACGTAAAATACATCGGCGCATCAACCAAGCCCTCACATTAAAGGTTTCGGCTACATTGTAGCTAATAATCTTTTTATATCGACGCAGAGATCTCCCTCTCAATGGGCATAACTTATACAGAATTACTTTGTTGCTTTGGGAATTGCATATGAACGACTTCTTAATGTTTAAGAATGACGATGAAATATATCGTTTATCATAATTGGCACGCTTTTAAATTATATGTGACAGACAGATCAGCATATTAAGCCTAGCGTAGATCGGCCTTGCAACTCGCTGCAACTGGGTTTCTGCGACAAATTGCAACTGGGTCACGACTCGATGCGACTGATCGCAGACAGTTTCATGCCGATCTAAGGGCTCCTGCGACTCGATGCAACTGGAAAAAAGCCAGTCGCAGTGAGCTGCACATGTTCTACTTTTTTGGCCAGTTGCAGTGAGTTGTGTCGATCTACGCGCTTTCTGCAACTGGCTGTGACTGAAACTGATCATGTGACATGGCACGTGATAGGTTTGGAAGAAAATGGCTGTCGTTATTGATTGGAACCAGAAAACAAGCTAATAGATCTGTGGCGTGAGAAGCCTTGTCTTTTCGATACCTCGTCAAAATCATTTTCAAATCGACATCGAAGCATTGGAAGAGCTTGCCTTCCAGCTGGTTAAGTATAAACTATATCGTCAAGAAGTTAACAAGGCGCCAAATTCGAAAGGATTGACAGACTATTAAATGATTCTAACATGGCCTTCAAGATTGAACAGATCACATGACTAAACAAACACAGCATCACAGTCGCTACCAGTTGCTTCGATCTACGCGCTCAGATACCAGTCGCAGTCAGTCGCAGTTAGTTGCGGGCAATCACTGAAAATTTCGATATACGCAGAGGTCGTAGATCGAAATTTGTCAGTTGCATTGAGTTGCGGCTAGTTGCATTTCGATCTACGCTTAGCTTTAAGATTTCATCCTGCAGACACTATTTAAGATGAAACAGTACAAAATGAAGAAAGTATTGTGTCATTTGACGTTTGCTCCTTATTTACAAGTGTGTCAATAGAACGAGCCATAGATTTTATCTTGGTGTTAATGCTTAAAGGCGAAACCTTGTGTGTGAGGAATAATTGTTTACCTACGACATAAGTGAACTATTGGCTGTTGTTCTAGAAAGTACATCTGTCGAGTTTAGGGGACAGATATACCAACAGTGCCATTGGTAGTCCCATATCGCCTATAATGGCTAAAACCCATATATGTAACACTTTGAGCAGTTGACTCTCAAGACAGCTCTTTAGCGGATACCTTTGTCGTCATCAAACACAATGTATTGAATTTACCAGCGAGTTAGAGTAGTTGTCTACTGTTCCTTGAAACGCGAGTGACAAGAAGTGCTGATAACTCCCTTATAGTTTTACTGTATATAGGAGAGCCATTCATACCAGCCAATGCCATAACTTTCAATCCCACAGTCCTCTATACCAGAAATAAGGTGTTGTCAGAACATTTCACCACCATGACAGGTGTGAGACTATCGTGACTAGTGCAAATGAGAAGAAAATAGAACAACATGAGCAGAAAGCGGATACCCCAAAAGGACAATGAAAGGTCATAAAGATGTACAGAAACAGCAACAAGATGGTCAAGATAAGGATTTCGGAACATTAAAAATCACCACGTGTGCCAGAGACACATGGATAAACACCAGATGGACACGGGAAATGCCATTGCTTGGGGTGGCGTCAAAATTATAAAAACAGAAACAAACTTTTATGCACGAAAACTTAAATATGCTATTGAAATTAATAGGAAGGAGCCTACTTTAAACAAATACATGGTTTATAACTGCCAGTCATTTACCATGGATTGTTATAGGAATTAAAATTCTTACACACCTTATGTTGATATATTGTGTTACAAGCTGTCCGGTTCTTTAGTTGGGAGTGAACACCTTTCACTATTATTGTACTTAATGACTGTATATATAGACTGGTTCCCATCAGGATTGTTTAAGTCCAGAGACCATACCGGACGAAAGCTTACTAAGGCAAATTTATTGTGCTTGCGTTTAAATGAACCTTGTATATAATTAATTTAGACCAAGCAAATGAATCTCTTTAGATATATTCCAGTTAATGATTATAAATTATAAATCTGTGTTAAGTTAAATCAACGTTACCGACTGTAACCGCATGAAACATTTGCACACATAATATTTTAAGTTAGCGCAAAACGTTGCGGCCAACTCACCTTGATTCCAAACAATCTCCTACATAGCTGTTGTCGCTTGTTGATAATTCAGTCATATTAACAAACAAATAATCGCGTATTTAAATCCGTAAAATGTTTCTCCACCGTTTCTTATCTTCACTTATTCCGTTATTTCCCACACACTTCCACACTTTCGTTAACTACCCCATCAGAAGTTTAACTTTTTTGCAACAAATCACCCAGTTTTAGTCTATCATTCAGGCTACAGGCACTTCTTGATCCTAGTTCACACTATTTATACCACAACTAACACTTCTGGTACCTTGTTCACAATATTGATGCCACCGCTAACACTACTCGAACCGTGTTCACGAAATCTTTTTTGATCAAACTTACACGGTCCATATAGTTTAACAGGACTCAACCATAGATCAGTATACACAGCATCCAAGGTTTAATTATTGTGAACCTTTTGACTGAGACAAACAACCCTTTAAGTTTGAAGAGCTTCTGAAATATATGTGTTTCTATGCATCAGCTACAACACACATACCCGACTTTAGTCATTCCCTATGCTGATATGCTTTGAGAAATATGTACTGCTGCAAGAGATTTTAAATTCTAATCCAGTCGACATTGCAGGTACAGAACAACATACCAGAGCTGTTGACATATGCTGTCAATTATTTGCCTATTAGCGTAAATCCAAACATATACCAGATACATATGTGCTCAAATAGTTGTTGAAATATCGTTAGTCTACGTATAACGATGTATCAATGGATCATTTAAATTGGCTGTCATGGCCAGTTATTAGACCATCCCCGCTGGAATTGATATGCTTTTCTCATTCACGTCCCCTTATATCGTCATTATATGCTAACTATAGAACCAGCCAGGTGTATCATTCACTTTAAACCACTCAGTCTATCCAAAGTCCGAATAACATTACAGTAAACCAGTAGTTCCTCGGATTAGTTTAGAATAATATAGGATGACAGAAACCCCGAACAAGCAAGTCATTGTGGTATAGAAAATATATATTTTGACTTTATTATGTCATCATCAGTTAAACATATACAAAGAGTTCCAGGCTAGAAGAGTTTATGAAACATGGAAATTACAGTGAATTAAGTATACATTGAATTACATTGGTTTTTTTTAACTAAATGTTTGCCTTAATTAAAAATGATGTAGTTTATTTGTTAATATAATGTAATTCCTCTGTTGTATAAACCCTGTGTTAGCCTTGTGCTCTTTGTATGGGTTTAACTGATGATGGCATAATCAAGTCGAAGTATATTATCCATACCAACATGACTCCTTTGTGTGGAGTTTTTCGTATTCTATGATCAGTTAAAATCGATAGTAAAACCCTGTTTATGATGTTTTGTTCTGGTCAGATACCCTATGGTTAAAACTTGGAACATTATGGATTTCTGGACAGAGACTGGATATGGTAAACCCGAACAGAACTCTTTGCCTTGGGCATTGTTAAACCCAGTAAACACGGTAGGATCTGTGTATAGGCCCAGTGGTTAAACACAATTGTAATTTTGTGCTCTGAGCAAGGGCTATGTTATTGAACCCAGATTTAATGTTGTGCTCTAAGCAGAACTATGGCAACCCCCTCTATAAAGTTGTTCTCAGGCACTGGACAAGATACTGTTGTGGTTTAAATTGAGACTCGATGTGTAATCTGCAAAGTCACTCGATGGTTAAACCGTACTGGAATGTTGTGATCTGTTGTTACTCGATGGTTAAATCCGGTTCTCCGCAAACAAAAAGTTAAAACACAGTTGAAATGTTGTGCTCTAAACAGTGTTTCGATCTTTACCCCTAAGGCAACGTTGAGCGCTGACGAAAGCCTCGATTAGTTAACCCAGTCGTAGTGTTGTGCTCTGAGCAATTAGTCGATTGTTAAACCCAGTTGTCATGCTGTGCTCTGGACAATTTCTCGATAGCTTAGCCCAATTGTAGTGCCGTTCCGCCCAACGGACTCAACGGTTCAACCCCAATTGATGCATGTTGTGCTCAGTGCTAGGACTCGATGGCTTAACCCAAGTTGTAATGCTGTGTTCACAGCGGATACCATTTTCCTCTAAGTATATTGTGTTCAAGGGTTAGATAAACTTCAGTTCATTACAGCGACATTGGAAATAGATTCTTATACTAACTCGTGTTACTTTCAGAAACTATGGCCTACCAACTCTTCGTTAATAGGTGAATTTGTACACATGTGTTCCTAATAAGAGACCAATTACAGTCACTTACGGCTTTTTCAAATGCACAAATCTAAAATAAGAAAATCGTACCTAATTTGCGATGTAGAAATGGAAAGATTCATACTTAATAAATACACAAAAACAGACCCTTTGTATTAATCGTTTTTGTCATTGAAATAAACTCAATGTGCAATATGTCAATATGCCTTACGCTTTACAGTTTCATACAGATAAAATAAAAGAGATACAAGCTACCTTCTGGCCACTGTGAGATAAAAATGTATATTTACCACATCACTCATTTACTAAAGCAATCAGAGGTGTTGATTTTTTTGATTTTTTTGTGCATTTCCTTTAAAGGGGGATTAAGGCAAATTCAGTTACAAAAAGCGTATCAGATATCGGATGTAATTAATAAATTATTGAATCCGTTAATGAGAATGTAAGGGGTCTGAAGCAAACGGGCACTAACACTCTACTGTGTGTTAGGTACGTGTCGAAGAACAGGTAAACATTGCAAGTCCATTATTAAAACAGGTTGGACAAACATCAACATACATTTGACAGTGTTTAAATAAGCGTGCATATTTACCCAAACACAATAGATTTTGAGGACTGTTCTGTAACGAGTACGTCGATTCTAATCTCCATATAAGTTATCTGTGGCGATATGCTTGGGTGGCTGCAATTCAACTAACCGGTATGCATCTATAAGTGATAACAAATAACTTACTGATTTCTCTCTCTTTGATGTGATAGTAATTAAACACAGCCTCTTCGGGGTCATAGTGATGGGTTCAGTTGATTATGTTCCTAAAAATAGCAACAGCAATTTTCAAATCAAAATTAACACAAATACTTTTATCGATCTATACTTTCTGTATTTATTCACATGCACAGCATATAGGTGTGGATGATATTTATCCGCTTGCCTTGTAACGAGTTCCCTGTGAAAATAACCTGATCCGTGTAACAAATTCACTCATATTTCATCTGGTCCTGTATAACAACTTGACCATTGTAGCTCCCCTCGTTTAACCTGTCCCATGGAGCAGATTTGACCATGTAGCAACTCGTACAATGTAAAAACCAGTCCCGTATGGCAATCTTCCCAGTGAAACAACCTCTCCGTCAAATCAACTGTTCGTAATAAGTGCCGTAATAAGCCTGACCCGTGTAACCGCCCAATCGCATTTATGTGGATTTTTTAGTAAAGAACCAGGCGCTGGGTTTATCCAATGCAGCCATGCTGGTGGTTAAAACGTAAGAAAAATCTGTTACTCACTTATCTCATTGAGTAACAATATAATTAAATTGAATATTGATATCATGCTATTGTTACGCATTGAGATAGATAGCACGGCCCGTTACATGGGTTACATATTTACCCCCGTTTGTAGTCACTGGCGAATACCATTACACAATTGGGCTCCGACAGTCCGCTAGATGGCCCGCGAGTGAAGTGAGACACCCATGCATGCACGCCGAGCTCTGTTGTATTGAAGCCGGAGGAGCATCGAGATGTCCAGACACTTGAAAAGTGGGTGTGTCCTTCTGTGTCCCAGAATTAAAATATTCTTCCTTTAAACGAGTTTCTAATGGTGTTTTAGTTTTCCCAGCTGAGCTGGTGGCTATCTTAAATGCTCTTAACCGGCTAGGTGACTTTAAACTAAATCGAGCAGTTGACTTTCTGATTGTCTGTGCGCCCTAAAAGCGATTAAAAGATTCAAAATTTTCTTGTAAATGTCGAGTAATATGTGAAATACTATATATAACTACCTCACTTTCCTTTGAAAATATTAATGTATATTTTGCCTGGGTTCCGGGTCATTCAGGTTTACCGGGAAATGAGTGGGCTGACCAATTAACCAAACAATCTCTGACGTTGCCTCGAATTAACTGTGATATAGGTTTGTCTGTAGCTGAATCATTTTCTCTGGTTAAAAGCAATTTCGTTTCTTTATGACAGGATAGATGGGATGCTTCTGTAACTGGTCGAGCTTATTGTTTCCAACCCTCGGTGGTTAGCACAAAGTTTTCATCCACTACTCTTTCTCGAAAAGGCGAGGTTATATTGTTTCGTCTGTTTTCCGGCAAATTCTTATCTATATGAATGAACACCCTGGCGTTAACTGTGACCGGTGTTTAGTCCCTGACACAATTGAACATTTCCTGTTAAAGTGCTCCCGTTATAATGTGTCTCGTGTCGTTCTTTTAAACGGCAAATTGGGAGTTGGCATATCGCGGCCTAATATTGAAGACATTTTAAACCTGACTAAAAGTTGCGACAAAGTGTTAAAGCAGTAGCTGCGTATATTATAAACACACATATAATCACTTAAAACGCTAAGTCAGTACTTATTTAACGGAAATATAATTTGGAAGTGTTCATGGTGTCATATTTAGGTTTAATAAAATTGACCAATCATAAATGAGCTGCGTTTATGATTTATTCACGTGTTGCTGGGTATGATTTTCCCGTCAGTTGTATGCGTTGGTGAATGACGTTTGCGTGTGGTGTTTATTTGTTTTAAATTATTATTATTTTTTTTTTTTTTTTTTTTTTTTTTATTCAATTCAACCACAGAGGCCGCAAGGACCCGCTTATGGACAGATAACAAAGAATATACAGATACACAGAAATGTAGAAAGGCATAAAACACATGTAAACTGCAGACATTATCAATTTAAAAAAAGATATGCAAATAACAATAATATGGTAATAACAATTGAAAATGTATCACAGTCAGTCCTTACATAGATCCTATATACATCAAACATTTAAATAAAAATAAACACACAAAACTTGACAACAATCTTAAATACGAAATAAAAAACAACATTTACAAGCATTACATTTAATCACTAGAAAAATTTATCATTAAAATATTTTTAGATACTTTTTAATAGTTTTAATGGAGAGAAAAATGTCCAAAGACGTATCAACACAATGCAAATCATTGTACATATTTTGAGAGTTTGGTAAAAAAAACTATACTTATGTACATTGATTCGTGATTGTGTTGGTTTAAATACACTTGGGTTTTGTCAGACGACGCAGTGGAACCTCAAGACATATTTCACTTAGAAGTTGGGGACAATTAATGTCTCCGGGAATTATTTTA
This sequence comes from Katharina tunicata, assembly GCA_032466195.1. Taxonomy (NCBI): domain Eukaryota; kingdom Metazoa; phylum Mollusca; class Polyplacophora; order Chitonida; family Mopaliidae; genus Katharina; species Katharina tunicata. The sequence goes on from JAVFBZ010168985.1 coordinate 16,166, forward strand.
CATAGTGTTATAAGTCTGATATATTTTCGTCCGTTCTCCAGAGGCGTAAGCTTGAAGCATTTTAACGTATCGTGATAGTTCTGACCATCAAAATCATTTCGGAATTTAAAATTAAGATAATGTAAAAAAAAATTATGGACCTTTTCAATTTTGTCAATATATGTTGTTTGTCAAGGTGCCCAAACACTGGCACAATATTCAAGGATATTTCTAACTAGTACATTAAAATAACGGGCTTACTACCCTTAAACCCTTTGCAGTTGCGTTTTAAAAGCCCAACAACTGTAAGGCTCTACTAACAGTTTTAGTTATGTGTAGTTCATAGCTTGGTTCTGAGGACAGCCAAACTCAAAGGTCTTTAACAGAATGTTGCCTCGAGATTATTTTGCAATTTTAGCTGTAATCAAACTTTAAAGTCACATACGCACCCAACATTTGGATTTTTCAACTAATTCCGTTTGCCTTGATTTTTACAAGATTTGATGTTTGTTCAAAAATTAAAACAGTCAC
>JAVFBZ010168996.1:0-16669 GCA_032466195.1 Katharina tunicata
GGTCGTCCTATTGTTTCTTGTGAAACACACATTGACAAACACTTAGGATTAACTTTATTGGTCGTCCTATTGTTTCTTGTGAAACACACATTGACAAACACTTATTATTAACTTTATTGGTCGTCCTATTGTTTCTTGTGAAACACACATTGGCAAACACTTAGGATTAACTTTATTGGTCGTCCTATTGATTCTTGTGAAACACACATTGGCAAACACTTAGGATTAACTTTATGGGTCGTCCTATTGTTTCTTGTGAAACACACATTGACAAACACTTAGGATTAACTTTATTGGTCGTCCTATTGTTTCTTGTGAAACACACATTGACAAACACTTATTATTAACTTTATTGGTCGTCCTATTGTTTCTTGAGAAACACACATTGACAAACACTTAGGATTAACTTTAATCAACAACGGTAAATGGAACAAACACATTGATATTTTTATTACGGCTGCTCATACTTAAATATCACTGTGTCGTGACATTCAATTTCGCCTCAATGGTAAATGTATGGCAGTTATGTAGATTTACCTTCCCTCGAGTATGAGGACATTGTATTCGAGCCCTTATATCTGCCAAAAATATTTATCCACAAAATTCCTCAAATAGACTATTTTTGCCAGGGCATTTAAAAGTCTCAATTTAAGACAAAATTATCTCAGATATTTACTTTGACCATACCTCCTGCGTGGTACTACCAAGGCGATCTCTTTTCTAAAATTATCTTATTTTTGTCATTAAACGTTTCATATATTAAAGTAAAGTATGAAGTTTAGGTTAAGAGGTTTTCCGTTAATTCTATCCCAAAACTTGTAGGGTAAGTGAAAGTTTTAGAATTTCCAAAAAACAAAACCCAAACAAACAGAAAATTTAAATTCTGCCAGAATATTTAAATGGAGATGCGTTAATTTGCTGTCACATTTGGGCCACGTTGTGGGGTACCGACGTTACACAAAGTCAACGGTTATTAGCAAGACCATTTACAGAATTCATAATGTTTTCTCGTGACATTTAAGGTCATTCTCCGCAGCGGGGTCATAGGCTTTGTTGATAAACACGAAGAAAAATGACACTCTCTCTTTACGTTGATTAACCCTGGCTGGTACAAGCTATTTGCTCATTGGATGTTTTTTGTATTTCAAAATAACTGTTTTAATTAATGTCATCTTCAATACTTGTTAAAATTGAGTCAATCAGAGTTTGTTGAAAAACGCACATTTGGGGTGCGTATGTGCATCACTTTAACGGCCGCTATTAGCTTCCATAGTATAAAGGCCTTTCTAACTCAAATAGGCGCTACTGTGCTCTTTTATTCATCGATACTTTACGAAGCAAACTCAAAACTCTCCATTTTGCAGAATTTCAGCAAATATTTTCATCCCTGTTTTCTTACATTATATCTGAGGTATGTTCAATATTAACCATATCGCAAAAGGGGATCGAATTCATTAGAGCCAATCCTTTGATAACATCCCTCTGACATGTGGGTGAAATAAAATGATAAGCGCTGTGAATGGGTTGACAAAGTCTCCCTTGATGGTTTGAGGAAAGCTCTCCTGTAGATAGTTTTCATTTGATGTGAAGCCACGGAAGCTTAAAACACAACCTTGATGTCGTCGAATGAGAAATCGTTCATTGAACTACTGTAGGAAAGACCTTCACTATTTCAATCAATAAGAGACTATCTAAATGGCGTTTCCAAGACAGTTTATTTCTGGCAGCGTAGTGACGTCAGAGATGCTATGAGAATAGAATCAATCGATACCGTAGACACGTAGAAAATGATAAAATTGACCTGTAATCTGTTTGCCGGAAATCCTACTCCTAAAATAGGCCTGCGAAGAGGCATGGTAGCGACAGTTCTATAAACAAGTGTAAATCTTTGGACTGGACCAGGACAAACCATTCAATTGTTACCCATTGAACCTTGGTCGTTCGTTTATTCCAATTAAGATAAGAAAAAACTCTGAGCTGATACAATCCCAAGGATATCTCTAATCCATACACATGTTGATTTCCTCTCGGTGCTCTGTTAACAAGGCGAGTTCAGCCGCTTTGTCGAATTAGAAGGAAAATATAAATACATCTGGGTTAACAAAACTATCATGAGACGGTTTCTAATAACAATGGTGTTTACAAACGGCTAATTCTTCGACAAAGCTATGCTAAACTACGGCACTGTTAAGACTTATAGTTTATAGATCATAAAAGGAGAAAACATCAAACATTCTATGCACAAAGGCAAAAATGATGAGATGTATGCCATATTAGGTAGGGATGACGCGTGTATTAAATTATTACTGACTTCCGTCAACCGGGAACTTAGACCGTCACATAATGCATGCTGTAATGCAATGTATATACCGGAGGTGAATAGATGTTTCCGCTACTTTGCTGTTTGTGATTTTTTTAAAAATACATCGGAAATGTTTCGGCAAAGGTCTACTAAATCGATTGCCTTTAAAATAATAAAAATAAGCTACTTTACACTGTGTTAGTTAAGTTACACAAGCCAAAGCGCTCGAGCTCGATCAAACTTGCATGTGATTCAACATGGTTGCTGGAGCCATATACGGAATTTATTGGACAAAAAATGGTCATCAGATGCCCAATGGGCAGCTATAAAAAGCACAGGCTCACAGTTGACAAGCCCTTTGTCTAACTGGAATGATTTAATTCTATTTTAGGATTAAAAATTGTCATTTTATGTCTTATAAACATGGGCCTATATAGATTTATAAATAAATAAAGAGACAGAAACTGTATCATGCATCCACCTGGAATCGAAGACTGGCTTGCTGTGCCAGCGCTCCACGGAGTGGGTTAATGAGGCTCCCTGCAGAAAGTTCTCGAGTTTTCATCTAAGTGCTCCGACTCTTCTGCAATAGTAATCACGGCCACATGGACACTTAGATAGCGTCTGTCTTCGTTCTTTTATTAACTAGAAATTATCCAGTATCCACCTAGACTTGTTACTTTACCGCACTATATGACATCTATAAATGCCGTTTAAAGGACTTGTACAAGTTATATCGCGTGTTGGAGAAGTGCATAACTCTACATAAACTGACATTGCTGTTGATATTGGGGAACTTTATATACATTCGGAAGCTGTACAACATTATTAATTTGAGCCAATGACGAGCGGTATGGTGAGACCGAGAGTGACAAAAACAGTCGGATAACTAACACAGATTGATGATACGGTTTCTCGCTTATCAGTATTATTGACAAACCTTGACCGAAATTTAAATTGTAGGTTTCTTTTTCATTACAATTTCAGTGGTGATGAACTGTATCCTTGACAAAACGCGATTTGTTTTGCGGAATCCGTTAGACGATCAGTGAACTCATGCCAGTACACAATGGGCTGAAGTAGTTTGAATTACTGACAACACAGAATAAGCTCTTGCAACCGGTACTCCAGAACACAGCTAGTCAACCCGTGTTCAGACAGTCATTTTATATCATGTTTGCCTTGTTCTTTTCTTCCACTAAGCGTAAGCCTATAAAAAATATTATAAAAGTTCAAAACCTGTAGCTACACTGCTGAAACTCACATAGTACGCCTACAAATTATGCAAACTAAGGGATTTGTTTATACCTTCGTCACATAAGCGCATTTAATGATTAGCGACAAATCCAATATATATTTAACTGCGGGGTTGTAACTCAGAAATTAGCTATAGGGCCTATAGCGTGCGCATATTTGAATAAAATAAAGGATATAAACAGGACATTTTTTTGCGAAACAAACATTATGTTGACTACAAGCGATGTGTATTTTAGCTACTTTATACGATAAAATGAATATTTTAGATGTAGTTTTATTTTTTTTAACTATGCATATCTTATTATTTGGGTATTTAAGTAGATATTTCAGCTAAGTGGGTTTGAAGTGATTTCGATCCCCTTTAAAGTTACAACTGTTCACATGCCAGGAAACTCGTGACATCGCGTTGAAGACATCGTGTTAACACAGTTAACACAGTGAACACGAACATTAATGCTCTGTTTTGTAGAAGGTCAGTGAATAGAAGGGTGCATTCATTTTTCAATTTCCCTTTCAAAAACAAAGACAAAGGTCTCCTGATATTGGTCAAAGAGACTGCGTATTGCAGTTTTAGAGAAAAACAATTATAATAGGTTCAAATTCAAAATGTAAATGTCGAACCTATTCCTATTAGAAAGTAAAAACTACCCTCATGAGAGAATCTGAGCAGTCGTAGCAAATTCGTGACTGTTTACCGTGTTTTTTAGACTCAATGATTATAAACGTCATGTGTGCGAGGTACATTACAAAATATATCGCAAATGTGTCAATGCTGTATTCTGTTGTTCAAGTTCAAATTTCACCCAGGAGGATGTTAGTGAGGGATCTAGTTCTGGGTTTTTGATTGAAGTCGTTGGATAAATAATCGTAGATTTGCAAGAGTCAAAATGGGGCTTGGAGTCAACGGTCGAGATCCATCACAATAACTCCAATTGACAACATTATGTAATTAATACATAAACATATATTTTTGTATAAATGCAGAGAAAGAATATTTTGCTTGATATATATATATAGCCTTTACCTGGATGAAAATTCGCTGCCGTGAGCCTCTGCAGCTCAGTCGGTAAGAGCACTTGCCCTGTCTTCAAGTCGAGGGTTCGAATCCCGATGCTTAACTTTCCTTATATATGAATATATAAAAAATTTGGTTAGAGCGCTGGCCCTGCTAGCCAGAGACCCGATTTCGAATCCCGGTTGAGGCGAACAAAAAAAAATTCCTCACATTTATAAAAAAATATATATACATGAGAAAACGACAGGATATTGCATTAATATTGGATTGATGTCAACATTTATAGACAATCATTGTTGTCTTATATCTGAGGGTCTAGTAATGTTAGTCATCAATTATATATAAGTTATTTGACGTCAAAAAATAAATGATACTCTTATAACATAAGAGTTAAAACTTTAGCTCAGTTCTCATCAAAATAAAACAGTAAGCCGCTAGGATTGCCAGGTAACATCATACATTTATTCATACATGACTTTGTTCAAAGGTCAAAACATCATCAAACAACTATAGGAAGGTCCTATAGCTCCCTGACAATAACAACAGACATGTACCAGATCGATATTCGCGCTTGAAAGCATATATCTAAGGCTGAACAGGAAATAAATCGATTAGTCTAAGTGTCTCCGTGATGCAAGGCGTTTAACACCCAAATAATAATAGAGTCATTGGTCTCATTATGCCATTTTACCTTTCATGTGTATTCGTATAAACTTGAAATATGGAATTTAGTTTAACAAGCTATATTTTTGTTAGGGTTAGTTACGACATTTTAGCCAGCATATTGATTTTTGGGAAATTATTGTCGAATTTCTGTATATCTGTTCATGTTGCCACCACCCAACAACAACACCGTAGTATAATAATGGTGTCGTACAAATAAACGTCTAACTTAACTCTGAATGAATTAGAAGCATTTATAATGTTCTCTTAAATGTTAGACCATTCTGCGATACACTCGGAAGTCCTTGAATGTACTGCGCACATCATCTCGGACGTGATACGATCATGACCATTTTGGCCCGAACTTTTGACAGCCTGTGGGTAAACTGCATATGTAAACAGATTCAAAAGTTTCCATTTGTTTTACATTCCGAAAATTATTTTCTCCTAACCTTTGTGCATCTTAAGCTATATGAAATTCACTCGGTTTACTAATGTGTTTATTGTGCATACGGCGGTAAATAGGCTTCCTGCGAACAAAATGTAAGATTTTGAAGCATATTCATTCACCTATCATGGCCAAGCTAAGTGAGGACAGCAAAATAAGGAGAAATCAGGCGGATTTGGACGATTGCTCTGTGATATCAAACACCGAACCAGTAGGTAAACTAAAATAAAACAGTAACTTGCGAGTGAAAAAAAAACCTCGTCTGTCTTTCATCAGAATGGGTCAAATTTAACCCGCATTAGAGCTTCAGGAGGGTTTAAATTTTGTATAGACATATATACGCAAAGAAATATTTTTTCCTAGTTTTTCCCGATAGCAGAAACATTAGAGCTGTACTTCAAAGGGCCATAACTATGGAACCTAGGAAACTACAGCGCTAAAACAAAGACTTGGCGAAAGCCCATTTTATATACTTCATTTAATGAGAGAGTGGACATGACGTTATAGCCGATTTAAAGATAATCGCATGGCATACTTCACAACTAAATAATTTCATTCCGTTTTGTTTTTAACGGTAGTTACAATCAGCCGTTGTCGGGTTCTCCTGCGGAAGGTAAATCTACCTGCGCGGCAGTCTAACCCAAGCAATCAGCTCTCCAGCTCAGTTGTTATCGTTAGGATTTTAGTGAGTTATTTACTTTGCAGTAAACGCTGTAGTATTTTACACCGATATAAAGGTTTTTTGTACTAGGCTATCGTTTTTTAACTGAACAAATTTATCTTCTTTCAAGCTTAATTCTCCTACTTTAACTGGGAATATTCCACTGGGTAGGAGAGTTCAGTCCCTTTTCCATAGTACATTCGTACTTGTTGGTCTAAGTAGTCGTGATTTATTTTCAACACATCCAGTAACCAAATGGAGTTGTATGGCTTTCGGAAAAGACAAAGGTTCCTGTTAATTGGTCGATGTGGAAAATAAGTGCATATTTTTTAGAGTAAAACGTAGCCTGCAAAAGTTGAACGTAATATATTAGGCCTATACTTATTTGAATGGCATTTAGAAATTGTTGTAGAAACTAATATATAACTATATATGGATTGCAGCGTCTGAATTAATTTTATTCGCAATAAATTCCATTCAAAGCTCTCATTCAAAGAAGTAAGGCGCCGTGATCGGGGACATCGGGTATAAACTACTATAATATATATACCGTGTGAAGATTTGATAGGAATAATCGTCGAGGCGCTCAATATCATTTTTTGGGTAGATATATTTAGACGATTTTTAGGAAAGAATTGCTTGAGAACGTTCTACAGATGTAGACAAAAAATTGGAGCTTGTAGCGGTCCGGTAGTTAATTGTAATCCATATAGTTGAGTTGTGTTGTTTAATATCTGTATTGCCGTATTATTAGATATGTAAAACTGACAATATTGCAGCATCAGCATACATTCACAACCTGTTCCCTGATATCGGCTGATTTATGGTACTTATAAAAACTTATGTTTTATGAAAACGGCATTAAATTTATATATCTATAAGTGACAGACCGGGCACGATCACGCCATCTGTTAGGTCTCTGTCGCTTTGATAACAAAGGGCGAGGTGAAAATTAAAGCAACATGTGCTTGTCGATCATCAGTCAGCTAGCGGTCAGGCTCTCTATATAGAGGTTATATAACAAACACTGAGTTGCACGATTCGATTTGATACTGGCAAGTCTCCAGTGAAGTGAACCTGATCCGACTGACGAGGATAGAAACAGATCGATACGGCCTCGGAGGGTTGTGTACAACATATAACATGAATGAAATGACGCAAACCCATTTACCTCAAACGTCAAGCGTAAAACCGCGTGGAATAAAATAGTTCCTTGTGCCACATGGCCATACATAATAACACGTATAAATTTAGCAAATTATTCTAAGGGCAAATATTTTATCGAGTAAAGATATATGATCTGGTGTAAAACTAACGGAAGGCTTGTTTGGAGTTGCTGCTCTGTTACACTGATGTGGGTGGGTATCCATTGGCTTTTTATGAATATTCATGAGCTGTTAGCCTGTGCTATTTAGTAGGCTGTTTTCCTACTCACAAGCATTACTTCTATCATGTTAACGTCCGCGTGCTGCAACGACAAACTTCCACATTTTTTGTGTTAAGGACGAATTGAAAGGACAAACACTCCATTCTACAGCCTACATACTAGGTAAGTTATTTTAACAGACTGTACCGGTCGCCAGTGTGGAGTTTAACTTCTACGTCGTATTAGCATTTATTGTTGTCGGGACCATATGGTATATGTGTGTATGGCATCTAGCCTTTATTATTACCAATATTATCAGTTATGCTATATGACTGTTGTCGCGATCCACACTCTTGTCCGTGTCCTTGTAGTTATATCATTTCCTTTTCTGATGAAACGGAAAGAACAATAGTAAGATGTTGGCAGGTGGGCACAGTTTTGTCTTTCTGTTTGTCGGTACAGTAATAATGCCGTTTGATTTTTTAACTTTTGTTAACAATTTTTCTGAAAGGCTGTGTCGGTAACAACTTAATTGATATTTGTTCTACTTATGTGAGTATACGTACTATTTAGTTTTCATGAATACATTTATATGTTGCTGTAGCCATTCATGTTTATTTTAGGCTATATGTACCCTAGTTTTTATTATTAGTTCGATTTACTTAGCCATAAGATATGCAGCATTTGCTTATGGTATATGGGGTTCAGATTCCTCACTGTGGATTGGCACCTTTTGTTATATTGCGCTATGTCTGTCATGTGTTTATTCTGTGCATGGTGATCTATTGCATGATGTTTGTGAAGTCGAGGCTTCATTTGTGCCGTGACATAAGTTAAATAGCCGGAATTTTGGAGTCAAACAAAACTTTTTGTGGAGAAACTATATCTATAAGAGAAGTGCTTAGCATACAGAATTACTGTGTTCTAATTCTGGTCTTTACACAGCTATTATGATGACGCCTACATGTCTAGCCTTTTAGAAATGTTTGTTCAGCTTTTACCAGTTAACACTTATTACTTAACTCTATAGTGTCCTACTCTTCACATAATCCATACCAAGAAAAACAAACATACACAAATGGTGTTTATGACAAACTTCAATACTTAAATATTTTCAAAGTTGTATATTTTTCTGTAATGGTCCTTGTTTAGTTGATACAGTCGTCTATTGTATCAAAAAGTGGATTATATAGTGGTTACATCAATGTGTAAGTGGAGGCTTGAGTTAGTATTAAGGCGTGTGGCAGCATATGGTAGACGGGTGTAACTGACACGTGTTTCCGTACAAAGATTGTATGTTTGTAAACCATCAACATCGACCATCTACATGAACACAGACCATCATGTAACCGCACACCAGTGTTATGCCTATTGTCTTCTAGGCAACAGTAACTCGACACTCATATCTTGGCCAGGAACATATAACCTAATATTGGGTTATGTATGGTTGGAGATTGCCTTCAGACGGCCCCCACACAGCCACACATTGGTCAAGTACTTTATCGATTATTAGGTTATTTTGAACCACGACTATATACATTGAAACAGACACCTTTTGTCCGTTAGTTATTTCAAGTAGGCAAATAGAATGTGAGCGGTGCATATTCTGAATATCGCGTAACGCTTTCTTCCTGCAATACAAATAATCCACAGTAACACAACGGGAAGTCTAGTCGTTGTGAAATACTGGTTAATCAAGCGAACCATATACACTCGGAATACGTTAATCATTTCAACTGTAATAAAACTTGTTTCAGACCTCATTTCACCATTTTTCCTGTACAATATCTATAGCCTGAGACGTTTAAGACACATCAGTATCTACAGGTATCCCCAATTACTCAAGCTACTTAGACCAATCGCTAGTAGTGTATTTGTACAGCTCCATGTTAGAAATACTGGTGCCGTATGTTGTTGACCAGGGTTCGTATCTCGGTGGGGACCAAAATGGTCAATATACACAGGATTATACATACAGATGGTTCAGCTGTGCTCATCGATTGACGATCGATATGGTTATATATGTCTCTCTCTTGGCTGTAAACGGTCAAATAACATGTTTTCATTCTTATTTTGTGGTTCTTTACATTTACATAATTCATGAATTCCTTGTAAATTAAACCCTATTGTGTAACTATATCAATCTAAGTGAATTTTAATGGAATTCTACAAATTATTGCAGCGAGATTCAATGCTACTCCCACATATTACCTGGTTTATATCACGTTAATTCCCCGGCTGTTTCGCCTTCGTTAAGTAGATTTATTGAAGATATTTTGGTCGATATGGCTCGATATCTGATGTTGCCTGTGTATTTATTATACCTATCTAATACTGTCAACGTCAACTGTGCCTCCGATAGCCTGTTATCTGGTAGTATGTATGGTTACAGTAGTGCGATATTGATATAAGGAAAAAATAAATATGCATAAGCATTCTTTAGAGAATGACTTGTTACAAAATCACGCAAAAACATATGCTGGTGCGAGTGCAATAATTACTTTGTTTGCCCGTTGTATAGTTTAATGATTCCTGACCTATCCTATGGGAGAATACCTTACAAACGTGAAGATTTGTTTCGTATAGTATAGACAAACTTTGGTCTGTTACCTTCCCATTTATTTAACTAAACACACCTACACGATTTTGATCAAGAAATCGGCCATAAGATTAAATCACAAAAGCTAAACATCGGTTTGTAGGAACATCTGTCGCTAGCATTATCTATCCCAGCCCGCTTTGTACAACAATAATTCTTTTTCTTATACACTACAGTTAATCTCTCTAAAGGTTTACCACTTCATGAAATAAAACGTAGTTCCTCAAATTACACATAACACAGCCGTTTCCATCAGTTCGGTAGTTGTATTAGACTATTAGACTAGCACTATTACACTACCCATTCTGGACTTACCTAATAAAGTACGTCGTCAAAAGACATAGATTTAGCATGTGTTATTGAATAAAACCAATTCATATTTTCGATATTAGTTGACAGTGGCCCACTTCCTTTTAGGTATGAATTTTAGATGGACAGAGGGATTAGCTCTCCTGCCTAGAAGCAGTGTGTATTGGCTGTTATTTTCCATCTATTTGCGTTGATCGGAACCAAAAATAGATTTTATGACATGGTATTGTGTGAATAAGGGCAACACGACAAGCCGCTGACGTCAACGCGCGTCAATATGTGTCGGATAAGGGCGGAAGAGTAAAAGCAAGCTCTTCGCTCTAGCGCTATCTTTAGACTCATCTTGTCTTCCAGTCCAAATATAGGAAAACATTAATCATGTTTTAATTTTTAATGGAATCACGGAATTAGAGTTATAGTGCTTCATTCTTGAGAGTAGCTAGGTTTCTTCTGAAGAAATACAACTAATCGCACAAGCATATGTATCTCTATAGTTACAATAAATGTATAGGGGAATCCCCAAGTACCCTGGCAATCAAAACTAAAGCTGCCATCGAGTACTTCTCAAAACTTCAACAAAATTGGTTTCTAATCGCTTAGCTTTACGAATTGTCTCGTTATTGCGTTGGTTGCTCTTTTTCAAAGACTTATATCTCTGTGTTTTTTCCATGTTTTTCAGAGTTTGAGTGAAGTGGATTCCGGATCAAACTTTACTGGCATTGCAACTAAAACATAGAAAGCCCACTCGAAATGCATGTGGAGGTATCTGTAGCTCTGAATTTCGTCATTTCATATTTGTACAACAAATTGCCCAGACGTCGTGTCAACATGTTCGGAATTGAACTGGAGAAAGGTCTGAAGAAGAAGTTTGAGGGACATTGGTATCCAGAGCGTCCCTTTAAAGGCTCAGGGTTTCGCTGTGTTCGTGTGAATGGTGAACAAATTGACCCAGTGATCGGTCAAGCCGCCACAGCCAGCGGAATTGACTTGGAGGAAATCCAGGCCTACTGGCCGTCTGAACTGACCCTATGGATTGATCCTGCCGAGGTCTCTTACAGAATTGGAGAGAAAAGTCCCGTAAAGGTTCTATATAGTGACCGTAAAGACGAGGAGTGCATTCAAGATGCCACTGATAGAGAAATCCAGGCAGTTAGTCGCAGTTTCAACCCAGAAGCTCAATGTTTTAAACCTATAGATTCTCTCTCGTCCTCACTGAACAGTTTGAGTTTATCACCTTCCTCCCCGACCCCCTCGTCAGGACAATGGAGTAGTGCCACCTCTCCATCTACGGCTCTCTTTAACTCAGCTAGTCCAGTGGCCCCTCCATCAAACGCCCTACCTGGTGTATTCTCCAAACAAGCAATCGCTCCTCAATTTACAACAGCCACTTTTGCTCAGACCAAATTCGGATCCACTAAGCTGAAAACACAGGCAAAACGTCCTTCACGGCTTTCTCCGACAGAATTCGGAAATTTTTTCCGTCAACGGTCTGCAGCACTTCAAAGTAATGCTCCTAACACTTTACCTAGTCGACCGCGGTCATTGTCACCACACGATCCCAGAATGGAATTCTACGTGGATCAGAACCATAGAATTGCAATGGCTCAACGATATCAACAACAACAGTTCCATCAGCTCTCACCAATGTCACCAAGTCAACAGCCACACACTTCACTTTCCTCTAACTATGGAGTAACCAAATCCGGGGATTACTACTCTCCCCCAACACCCTCTCCAAGCTTACCTAGCCCTAGCTCCTCTGTGGGTCTTACCGACTACCTGCCCTTGGGTAGTACACCCTATACTCTCTCTCCTGACAACCAGAAATCTTTCATGGATGGCCTCAACATGAACAACGTACCAGTGAACAGTCAGTACCACCATCGCCTCCTGCTGGCCAACTAAAAAAACATTCTTTTCTTCTTTACGCAGGACTATCTTTCATAACGGATAAACAATGCATACAGTTTCTTTGAACTTTTGAAGAGATAATATTTTTTTGTATTACAAATGTGAAATATTTTGTTTGGCTTTCTATTTGGATTTTGAGAAATGTGTACATAGAGATCATAGATGGGAAACGAAATGGATAACTTTTCCGACTCTTTTCTGATCTTTTTACTTAACGCAGGATGACATATACTATTAGTCCTATTCAATGGATTTTCGGTCAACGTTTAATGGCAGTTGTTAATACGTATTTAAGAGTAAATGTATACAACTAATATTTAACTATTTGGCTACACATAATGCCAACGCTTTTTGTTTTATGATACAATATTTGATAAACATTGACATTATATAGTATTGTGGAAACAAACCAAATGTAGCAAAATCGACCTATTCTAGAGTGTTATTCTACCAGACGAAAACCAGAGAGACTTGGACAAAAATTCGTCGACAAATAGTTATGGTTTAAGATAAATATAAATGATCATGATAAATAAACAGTATACATCAATGAAATAAAATATGTATATATTTTTGTATCTTAAATATCGGTCTAGCTTTAAAAATCAGTGATACATTCACTAGTAGACATTGGGTATGGATTGACTTTACCAACAGTTTTGAAGCTCAGAATAATGTGTTATTTTCTACATGTTTACTTTTATACAATATATTTAGTCAGAACATGTTGGGAAGATTTGTTATTAATCATTATGTTTACACGTTTTCATAATGATACGTATTGCTCGCTATCGAATTGGTGATACAATTACATTATTGTGCTTCTTCCACTGTTTTAAAATCGCAAAAACTTAAGGTCACTTGTGTATATAACTGCGATATTCCTGTACAGAAACTACAATGACCAAACTGTATAATCGTTTTGTCTTTCCTGAGTAACAAAATGTATAATCAACATTGTTATATTCATTACTACATTATATATTATATAAATTCATATTCTTTCTACTGTTCTACATTGTGAATAGAAAAGGGCTTTATCTTTTATAAAAAGAATTACATCACGTCGTTTACCATTCAGCTTTAGTTTTTATATCCAGTCTAGAAAACAAATGCTTGTTGGGCATTTTAGTCTGCTTCGTTAACGGCATAATATTTTTAAAGATCTGGTGATCGGTTAGTTATATCGAGTTATTAATCAATATTGGCCTTGACCAAAAGTGTCAATAGAAATCAGATATTGTATATAAGTAATTGAGTTCTCATTTTTGTACAAATAAGAGAGAGGATCTCGGACTGTCGTGATACACCCTATATTTTAATTCATAAGTCTCATTCAAACATGGCGTGGGTACCATATCTGGACAGCATTGTTGAAATTGTCAGATTGAAACATTTATATTATTACATATTTTTAAGTTTTTAATAAAAAAAAAGTTGTATCGTATTGTACATGTGTGTTCTTGTGTTTTACCCCAGACTGTAATAGATACGGCTGGTATTTGATACGGTAACCTAATACTTCTATCTGATATGATCGCTGTATGACATTTCACTGAAAACCAAATGTTCATATATAATTGTGAAACGTATATATCTTATGTACAGAAAGGTCGCCGCCATCTCAGATCAAGTAATATCTTATGTACAGAAAGGTCGCCGCCATCTCCGATCAAGTAATATCTTATATACAGAAAGGTCGCCGCCATCTCAGATTAAGTTATTTTGATTTTCGGTTCTCCTGTTACTTTATGACTTCAAACTATTGATGGAAAGTTTCACATATTCTGGAGACAGTAATATACAATGGAATTCGGAGACCGTGAATCTAGGGACTTGAGAAATATTTGCTTGGATTAACATTTTTTTCAGTATACTTGATTCTATAGGGCTTAGCGACGTAAAGAAATTAGGGTTGTTTTTCTCAATGCAGTATTTTTTATTTAACAAAATAAAAGCGTTGTGTTGTTACTGGGAATGCCACGTAGCTGAAATTAGCTGAATGTGGCGTTGGACATTACAATATCAATCAGTCTTTTTACTGAATGGTTCATGCCGCAGAAATGATGCCACTTTGGAGTATAGATACAGGTAGGCCTATCGAAGATCACACCGCCTGGTCAGAACATCAAATGGTACAGAGCAGCTAGCGCCACGCCAACCTCCCCCAACTCCAACCCTCTATGCATAGCACCAGAGGTCAGTCAAACGAAGTGATAGTAGCGTACGTTAGACTTAATAGTCATGAAGACACAATACCTTCACTACTCGCCATCAGGTTAGATTACGTCTGCGCACGCATCGTCAGTCTGAACCCAGTTTTGTGCTGAGCTTCGAGATATACAGAACTATTGCTCAACTCGGGTTGAAACTTATCCCACTACCTACGATAACAAAGGGCCACAAAATGATCAATGGTTTCAAAATGATCAAGATGTACAATGGTTCCAAAAGGATCAAGATGTACAATGGTTTCAAAATGACCAAGATGTACAATGGTTTCAAAATGATCAAGATATACAATAGTTTCAAAATGATCAAGGTGTACAATAGTTTCAAAATGATCAAGATGTACAATAGTTTCAGTCTTAATCTGTACACAACTGACCATGTTATAATAATGGCCAAAGTAATAAATTAATTGGCAAAGAGAAAGTCACTTCAAAGAAGGCGCTTTAATTCTGTAAGCCAGCTTAGGGCTGTGAATTGTACGACACGCCTTTGTCATTGATACTCTCTTGATCTTTAAAAGGCTATTTGACCCCAGGGGTAAATCCTGATGAGTCTGGTTTACAATAACATCGAATCGGTTGAAAAACAGTCCGAATTTCGGGGCAAATGTGCAAAAGGCAAGAGTATGGTGGACCTAACAATAAATTTATATCTTGAATTACGATGGATTTTATACATGGTGGTTCTGAGTCTCTGTAGCTCAGTTTGTACACCGCAGAGTAATACAGAAAGATGGGTTCGACTCACAGTGGAGGAAAGGAAAATCTTCTCTCTCTCTACATAAAGCTTGTCTCTGGTTTTTTTTTCTAGAGCATGAGAAGATTTATCGCTTTTAATAAGTCGACATTTTTGTGGCAATGTGATTAATCTTGAATATATGCTTTTAAAAATATATTTTTTTATAAATGTAAACAAAGATAATTTTGCTTGCCTCGACCGTGATATATATACTTATAAATTTAGAGTAGCAAAATGTGCCTGCCTCCACAGGGTTTCGAACTCGGAACTAGCGCTCTAACCGATTGATCTATAGAGGCTCGCGGCAAAACGACATCATTTTTATCTTTCGCTACGGTAATCCCTGATAACACCCACAAATGTTTTTTTATTGTTTGGGCAATTCCGAAAATCTGTTTCTGGCATATATACATTTATAAATTTAGAGATTGAAAATTCACTTGCCTCCAGCGGGATTCGAATTCGGATCTCTGGCTAACAGGGCAAGCGATCTAACCAACCGAGCTACAGAGGCACACGTCAGAACGACCAAAGTTTTCTCCAGGTAAAGGCCTGTTTATAGTGAACGCGACCGCGACGGTCGCATTGGATCGCTTAACTTTAATATCAATGAAGTCGTTCATACTTAAAGCGAAGGCGAACGCGGTCAACATTTTGTTCGCGCGTAAAACCGCTACGATCGCCACCAAAGCGATTTTTTGGGAAAAGTTCGCGCGAACGAATCTCATCAGCCAATCAGAGGGCGTGTTCAGAGGGCTTGTTCTAGGCGACCTCTGAACCAGTTCACCCTTTCACACGGCCTCGTCATGACAGAAGATAAGACGGAACAGCTAATTTTGGAAATACAGAAAAAGCCAATCCTTTATGACAAAAGTCGTCGGGACTTCAAAGACATTTTAAAAAAAAAAACAAATATGGAGAGATATAGCAAAATCTGTTGAATTGACAGGTTAGTAAATAGCCTCAAAGTTGTTTATTTGTAATTTCAGATATATCAATACGATATACGCCTGTGTTGTTTTCGTTTTCTTCTTTGATTTAAGAAGTATATTGCTAACGCGTCGTTCTCGCTGTCTGAATATGGTGGCCCTACCATCGTTGCTCGCATACAGTTTTTAGCGCGATGGAGCGATGGAGCGATGCGATGGAGCGATGGAGCGATGCGATG
>JAVFBZ010169007.1:19517-49114 GCA_032466195.1 Katharina tunicata
GCAATTCATTCAGTTTATAATCTTAAGGTTAGACAGTGTTTATGTTGAAATGTAGAGCATAATGACAGGATGCAATTCATTCAGTTTATAATCTTAAGGTGGTGACAGTGTTTATGCTGGAATCTATGGAGCTTACTGACTCTTGTCTTAATAGATGACAATAACGCCTACTTAAGGTTATGCTACAGTACTAGGTAACATTATTATATAGCATCCATAGGGCTAATAATAGGGTTCCTAGTTGGGTGCATACTCATGTAGTGATCTCAGAAAAAATCAAAGGAACTGGCTTGGCAGTTTATAGCTTGTTTGTTTGTTTGATTGGTGTTTAACGTCAAGAGTATTTCACCTATATGATGACTAATTATTAATTATTAAATTTTGCCGGTGTATGGTGGAGAACTGGGAAAAAACCTTGTAAAAGCCACCCCACAAACAGCCATCGGAAAACTTCCCTTATATACCTAAGGTCCACAGGGGGAATCAAACCTCTTCCGGATAGAGGGAAGGGGGCTCTGTAGTCCAACGCTCAACCACAGAGCCACGGCGCGGGCCCAGCAGTTTATAGCATATACATTAATACTTTACGTTAACAGAATTCACTTCACAGAAAAGGTTTTAATGTTTGTGTTTAATGATACACAGAAACAGGGATTAAAATTCACTATAGCACAACTACCAACTCAAAAGAGTACAGCTTACAGTATCTATACATCAACATTATAGCCAATGAGGTTAACTGGATTAAATGCACAAAATATTGAACTGTTTTGTATCACTATAATGAAAACACTTGCTAAATGTCTAACTTGATGACATTTGATCACATGTATCAGATATACTTAGCTACTAAGTTGTTATCAAAGCCTATTATTCCAACAACACTACAAAAAAGATATACAAATTTTAATGAAACCACTAACGTCACAGACAAATTTCATACAAGAGACCACACTGTTCGTCACCTTTATGGATTCATTTTAAAGGTTTCTTGTTGTAAACAAAGTCAATCCCCAACTACAATTGTAATGTGCTGTCTGTTTTGATGGAGCACCACACTGGAGACATCAACTATAACATCAGAGATTTGTAGGCATGCCCCTTGGAGATTTCACAAGAACATTAATTCACTAGATCATGTTACATTAGGTCCAGTAGATATATCCCCATTTTAAGAGTTATCCCCTCCTCTCTTATTGTAGCAGTATACACAAGATAACTCGTATAATTTCCAGGATAGTATAGAATTCAGGCCATGCATTGGTCACATGCAAATTTTATGAATCAATAAACACTAGATTTAATTATCATTCAGTTAGACACCCACTTACATGTACATCAACTGGTCAGCACTATCAGTTATTTCAAATCTGCATTTTGACTAAAATTGTTAATATATGCCACACTAGTGCACGCACTTGTTAACAAAAATACTTTTACTCTTCTAGTTTCTCTATAGAACTATTATATTTGCATTTAAGAAAACAGAAAAACATTTGATATAATAACTAGGTCACAATAGAAAAAAAAACTTTTCTTAAACATTAATTGGTTCAAATTTTATGATCATTTAAATGTAGGAAATCTAATGACATTACAAGATATTTCTGGCTAATGAACATTAGTCATGATGATGAGTTTCACACAGGTGCGTAAAGCTGTAATTCCATCATTACATCTAATTTGCCGTCTTTACCTATACTTTGTGAATTACAATTAATGTTTTTAAATTATATACAGCTGGTATACCAATAGACACTGAGACTACAAAACAAACCAGACAAGACGATATGTACCTTTACCTTCCGCGTAGTGACCCAGGTGACCCCTGGCTGACCTCCTCAGGGCGGACTGTCTCTTCCCTCCAAAGAGTGATAGCTCTTCAATAGGACCAGGAGCTGTGGCTGAAAGAGAACAAAAAACACAGGTGTTAATATGGCTTAGATCTTGAAGGTTTGGAGTGTAAGACAAAACACAAAACAAAAATAGAAAAAAATGTAAGATGAAACTAATTTCTGAACAAATTAGCAACAACAAATAAAAAAGCATTACAAGCTCTTTAATTTTGGACCTTTTAACTTATTTTACAATTATACACATTGTATTGTGAGAGTTAACAGAAATCTATAATTTGTCTGTTCAGTTTTCTCCTACTATAGTATCTTGACAACACTCAGATGAAAAAATAATATTGACGCACAAGATATGTTTGCTTGGTATCTCTCTCTAATATGACATCTACCACAGCGAAAGAACAACTATGTTAAACTGGGCCACATTACCATTACAAATACACATGCAAAGAATCGATGATTTAGTTTCCTGTAGCATTCATCAACATTTTCAAACTTGCTGGTGTAAGCTACCGGATACAGAATACCCTTACAAATCAGCTTCCTGATGCCCCTTATGTCAGAGAGGCGGATGAGGGGTTGTAGTTACCCATCCATGGTAACATACATGTATCTCAGCATAAGTATAAAACCATGCATTTTTTAACTATTAAAGAGTTACAAAAGATTAATAGGAAAAAAATAAGCCAAATTGGTAGCACCATTGAGACTAACTGTATATATTGTAAGTACATGTACACACAAGCTTTCGATAACAGTAGATGATAGCTTCTTCAGGTGTAATGAAATGACCAAAGATCAAGTTTCAAACCATCATGTGCTACTTACTGGTAATAGAATGGGGCCTATTATTTGTGCTCTGTGGACTAACACTGTTTCCTGTACTGGAACTTAACAATGATGTCATACTATCTGAGCTCTGGTCACGACTGGACGGGCGGAACATAGGGTTATAGGTCATTCTTAAACTGGACAATCCACGCTCACTGCCAGAAGATACTGAAAGATAAATAAAACAAATGATGTAAAATACAACAGACCAGGTATAACAGTAATGCGGACACAATGCTTTGTACATTTAAGGTCAAGACATCAGGACTGTTTCTTGCTGCATCCAACAAACACGTGCACATCCAATTTTAATCAGGTTGGTGAAAATCATTTCACTTATCAACCTTGCTACTTACCACATAGAAGATTAAACGTGCCTGATGGGATTCAAGTAAGTACCATTGTGATTACAGTTAACATTAACAGATAGAGCTACAATTTAAAGCTCACCTGTCTCCATTCTCACCTGAGTGACCTAATTTCACATGAGACAATGACCTAGATAATTTTGTTACTCACAGGTAAGACTACACCTCGCCTCTTTCATGTCTGAGAGCATTTAAACTTGTAGCTATTAGACCAAAAGCGTGCAGCAGACCCGAACACTTATGTTTGAAACATCTTCATTATACCGTCAACTTAAACAGGGTCCAATTACATACATATAGTGTATGGCAGACAGGAGTAATTGCTATACACACTGGAGTTTAGGTAGAGACATTAGCCCATCCTACTACAGCCTAAAGAGCACTGTCTGGTAAACACTTCTGGAAGCATGTGGAAGTCAACTAAATACGTATCCCATCTTTTCAGGTGTACATATTTTCAGCTGCTGATGGAGTACACCGCTGTCATATAAGTGAAATACCCTTGAGCATGGCGTTAAACACCAATCAATCTATTTTTTTGAACATTTTACAGGAAATGCTCCCAGACACAGTCTGAAAACAAGTACAGGTAAAAGCTAGAAAAGCCTTATAAAATTGCTTCTTGTATTCAAACCTACATCATAATTAAAGGGTTTGCTTTTCATCTGCAAATCGCATCAAATGAAGTCCTGTAGAAAGCCCATATGCCGTCTGCTGAAACTCAGCCCAACTACTATTTGAATTATGACAAAGCCGGGATATAAACACAAATCTCTAAATAACCCAACACCAATAAGCTTGAATATAACAAAAATATTTTAAATGGCATACTGATGAAAATCCTGTGAGGATTCAAGATGAAAGTATCCTAAGTGAACTCTTATAAAAATGGGCTCAACACCTGTATATTGTTTTTGACCAGGGATTAAAGTCACATAGAGTAGTTTGGGTTTCATATGATTTACGGCTCAACAATAGCTGTTATTAAGAGTATCCACAGGAAATGCTAGCTAATATTTGACTTTCCACAGGTATATTGTGGACAACAGGTACCCATAGGCCCACATTAAGAACAAGTCTGGCAGCTTTAGTGGGTGGGAAGGTTCAATCACAAGGTTCAATCTAAGTTCAAAGCAAAGATAAAAGAAGCCAAGAAAAATATTGTTTAGACTATAGTTCTCTGTAACACTTCCTACCCACAGACTATGTTTTTATGAAACACTACCATGTCATCAACTCCCTACAAAATTCTGAGATCTCCCAACGATATACACAACTTGGAGAGGTTTTTGGTCACTTGTATAAGACAACCAGATCAATGCCAAAATGTTTCTCAAAAAAAAAAATGTTAGAATCTTTCTTCTTATTTTCACATATATAACATGCACCTATGACTTCGGGATAATGGAATTAGTATTTATTTAATTTTTCAAGAATACATAGAAAATTAATATTACCACATTTGAGCAAAAAACTAATTCACCGTTTAAAGCTATTTTCCAGCCATTAGGCTAGATCTGATCCAATCAGCTATATATACTTGGGGTAACACGAATTATAATACACAATCCTGACCTCACACTAACATTGCAGATGTTATAACAATACAATTTAGGCCATTTATATTTTCATTTGTACAAACTCCTGATAGAGAACAGTGGCAGTGTTTTATCAACAGCATCAGCAATACCACACAATATTTATCTGCAGCCCTGGAATTTATGACCTGATGACCTTTGAGGGGGATAGAACCAAGAATCCTCCCTCAAGCATGAAAACTGAACAATTTGAGGAGCAGGGAAGGTTAGACAGGACTGATAAGACTCAGCAGGAGCCAGAATGTCAAGAGAGGTGGAAAGGCCTAAAAGATGAAGCAGCAGAGGTGAAGGGTAGGTGGTCAAAGGGAGAGGGTTAATGAGAAGTCCTGGTCAAAGAGGGAAGTGGTGAGGAACTATGAAGAAATGCAAACTGTAGGTAGAGCATACAATGAAGAACAGGTAGACATACTGATTGACTACATCTTGTACAGTCTGAGAGAGCAGGGCGAATGTAGTGACTTATTCATGATTAGTCTATGTGTGGTATTCCAGTTGCCTGCCAACAAAATCCCATCATCAGCCAGCACACATTCCTTCATGTCATGCTTCAGTAAGGAGATGAAAGACCTGAGAACATAACTTATCAAGGTCTACTCCAAACAGAATACAAAGTCAAGACATAACATGAACAAACTGGATGGCGGCACAACCTAAACAAAACATCTGTTCACAAACAGTTCACATGTCAGGCATCCAGAGGAATATAATTGTCACTTATACCACACCGTGGTTAGTTCTCTAATGAATCACATTTCTGTCGGACTTACAAAAACAGATCTCCCAAGGATCCCAAATTAATGGTGGGCAAAATAAATAAGTTTCAAACTGAGACAACGATAAAGGGCCAAAAAAAACAGTGAATCTCTGAAAGAGGTTCAATATTCCAAACTAACTTTAAGAAATGGAGAGATGTGAGTTCAAAGGAAATTCTTTAAGTTATACTTCTTTATATGAGAACGGAAATCAAAGAAAGAGTTGATGGACAAACTCTTCTTTACATACTAAAAATATAGAAGAAAAAATAATGCATTGCTTCGCCTTCCATAAAGGCAGAATGTTTGTGAAAAACATCTGGTGAGGAAAATAGTGGGTTATCTACATCAAGTGCAATACATCAAATTTCAAAATTAAATTGTGTAATGAAAAGTACACATCTCCATCATCATAGATTCCAAAAGAACACAGTGATATTTAAAAGTAGGGCCTACTCTTTGCCTTCTTGATATTTGAAAGTACCGTTCTCTGACATCATAGATTCCAAAAGCACACAGTGATATTCAAAAGTAGGGCCTACTCTTTGCCTTCTTGATATTTGAAAGTACCGTTCTCCGACATCATAGATTCCAAAAGCACACAGTGATATTAAAAGTACTCTTCTCCATCATAGATTCGAAAAGTATGTAGTGATATTTGAAAGTACTCTTCATGATATTTAAAAGTACTCTTCTCTTTCATGATATTTGAAAGTACGACTTTCCGTCATCATAGATTCTAACAGTATATACTTAAATATAAAAATACTGTTATCCTTCATCATATATTTGAAAAGTATGTAGTGATATTTGAAAGTACCCTTCTGCTTCATGATATTTGAAAGTACTGCCTCGGAAATCATAGATTCTAAACATAAATATAGCAAATAAGCAATATTTGAAAGTAGCCTTCCCTATGATAGAAGCCACAGTATCCCAATCTAAACTGTTCTACAATGAAGTTTCCTTCCACTTTTCCGTGCCAATTGTTAGACTATTAACAAAATCTAGTGAATGGCATTGGTCTATATTCGAGTCAGATTCTACACTCAAACAACTCAATTAGTAACTTGTGACAGGACCAAAAATACCCCAGGGGCCTTAACTACGCCAGCTTCATGTGGAAAGAAAATTTACACATACTAAAACACAGGCTGTGTCAGAAAAAAAACAGTGTGTGTTTGTGGAGGGAAGTAAATGAACAGTTGTTCCTGATAGCTAAGAGCTGTCTAATCTGCCATCCAGGATTGCCAGATGGTGTAAACCGCAGTTAAAATAGAATTTCAATTATATTTAGAATTAAGCTTCTATAAATAAAACCAATGATAATAATACAATACAGTGCTTAAACAGTTACGAAACCAAAAAGATCTGTAAGTTTATAGTACATTACCCGTAAATATTGACTACTTAAATTATGGATGTAAGAATAATTACTGCAGATAAACAACAATAACATACATTTACTATCTACATGTATTGGCTAATGAGACAAAATTCTGCGGCTGGTCAAATTAAACCCATCATTTTTCTTCTCGAATTGTAGAAACAATTTGTGAACTGGACCTGTAAAGTATTTACTTTGCAAAATTAAATATGACAGCGAATTTTAAGAACTATGGGTAGATTGAGGGCAAAAATATGAAATTCTCAGTACAAAAATGAACTGCAATAATCCTGAAATGACTGATTAAAACTATCACCACAATTCAAAGTTAATAAACCCTGCAATAATACATACTGCTGCTCTGCCAACTGAAAATGTTGAATGACCAGCATTGTAATAAGGAATGATACGTCATCCAGATTCAAAGGTCTGACTACATGAAAGCTAAGTTATTTGTTAACTGAAGCCAGAACAATGTGGGGGGGAAGAACATAAAGTTAGCCGACGTGTACCATTGCTTCCTGATTCTTACAGGTTGTGAGAACAAGGCCTGTTGGTTGTTTGTCTGATCTCTCCCTTGATAAAAGCTTCATTAGCCACCAACGGCAACTGGAGGTTTCAGCTTCACGCAACACTAGGCTGACTGCCGCAACACTAGCCTGACTGCCATACTTAGTAACTTTATAACTATGTTTATCTGAGACGTATTGTGTTGTGGATATCCTGTATGGCTACTTTCAACACTTCAAAGAGTCAGACTTCCCTAATGAGGGTTTGGTTGAGGGAAGTCAGTTTACCTGGGGGTCATTCCTGCCCAGAAACACACCTACTGACAAACCCTCTTATACCACATGTCTTCTGCCCTGTTATTACTGATTAGTAGACATTCTTCTATTGACTGGCTCAGAAGACATTGAATTCAATGAACAGTCAAAAGAACGTATTGACATGGTGGCCATTTTTAACCTTTAATGCATGCAATAGGCAAACAGAGATATGAATTTCGTTTCAACAAATCATTTTGTTAACATAATTAGCATTCCCAGTTAAAAATAAAATGTTTTTCGGCACCAGGTAATTCCTTTGTTGGTACTGAACAGATAATGTAATTACATGTAACCTTTATTATGTGTTAATTCACTAGTGTCCTGTGAGTAAACCATGGCTAATAGTTTGGACCAAGCATCATCTTTGATATTACCTGTAAAGGACCTTACCTGTTAATGTAGACATAGGACTGGTATCAGATATACCCCTGTCCTGGGTCAATTCACTACTGGCCAATGACGACACACTTGTGAAAGGTTCCTCTAATCGGTGGAAGCGGCGGTGTTGAGGGCTACTCAGAACAGGACTTCCTAACCGCTCGTTTGTGCGATCACCTAACAACAGCCCTAACCGTATCATCAGATCATTCTGGGCTATCTCAGGGGGTGGCGGTGGTGGGCTTTCTTTACCTGAACATAGAATTGGGTCATTCATATATAATATATAGTACTGGTGTTGTCTTTTATAGTGAGAGAAAAAACAGTTGGTCAGAGTAATGTATCCTCTTTACAGTAATCTTGACAGAATTTCAAACCAACACGATAACGTGGTGAATAGGTGAGAATATTTATTGATGTGTAAAAGGTGTATAAAAGTCTCACCTTTGCGTTCAAGATTCCCATTAAGTTCCGTCATGGTGTTATCTCTCTCGGACTCTGGAATCTCATCCAGGTCGGTGATACCAGAGACAGAGATATTACTAATATCAGGTGAGCCCAGGGCACTGTCGCTGCTGTACTGGAAACCATCTGACTGATCAACTAAACTGTAGTGTTTGGGTGGTGGCGGAACCGGCGGGGCATCTGGGGACTGCAGCACGGGAGCATACTTTCCCACCCCAATCATGGGCTTCCTGGGCACTGGGGGAGGACTAAAAGGTGGCGGCCCTGAAATCAACAAATCATTAATGCTGTTAACCAATTGAGCTGGATGCAGAACAGATGGTGTGAGTGTTACAGTCTTAAGGGATAGGTAGCATCGATTCTGCAAATGGAAACACTGAAATAAGGTCTACCATCCTGAATACATCTACATACAGGAGTGATGCAAGGCTAATCTAATTTATCTCCGTCAAATTTAACTCTACCATGAAGTAATAAGACAGGGAGGCAGTAATTAAGAAGCTGTAGTTTTCCACATGCTCGATTTATCTGTAATAGCTCTAATTGCCCAACCATTCCCTATTTACACACATTTCATAGACGCTAACATTGCCTAGCAACATAACCGTTAACATTTGCCATTTCTCCTTTACGTGTAAATTCTCCATAGAAACCAGCCCATTAGTTTATAACTGCACTGCTTCTTAACCTAGTCTTGATAAAAAATCAAATATTTGTTTTCTAAATTGCATACAAATGTGTTTCGCTTGTGCAAAATCTTAAAATGGCTTTTTGTCTAAAAGGGAAATGCTGTTGACATTCCAGATGTTACGTACAACATAATGTGTTTCTTGACATCTACAAATGTTTCCAATTACCCAGCTACACGACCTGTTCATTGCCTATTACCTGTGTGCATATCTCTCAAGAAGTGAATAACGAAAGAGCCATGGTCAAAGTGATCCCGGAATTAGCAAATAAATAAATGTGGCCACTAACTACTTAGTTTTTCTTATTATATTTTTCAAAGTTTGAGTGCGGGAGAAAGTAAATAGAACTCCAAACATAAGAAACCATTTCACAGTTGTCAGCAAAGACTGTTTGAAAAAAAAAAACAATACTAATAATAAAATATCACACATTATCCACATAAACAAGATTAAGAGGACCAAAAAGGAGATAGCAAATCTATCACACCAGTCAGTGTTCAAATACCACTACATATATCTACACAAACAAGTGAACAGTTGAGCTTCTTTTCTGTCTTGTTTTGGAATCAAATTACATCCAGAACATAAACAGATCAACCTCAGAAACTTTCTATCGCCATGTTAATTCATCACACAATGACAGCTTGTCTTTCTGGCCAAATCAGAGAAGTTAGGGAAGCCTTGCATATTACTGAGCTAAAGTGGAAAATGTGGGCGATAGTTTCTTCTTATCAATCAAATACTGAAAAACTGTAAGACCAAGAATGACAGAAGTGGATTATTTACTACACTTATTTGATATACCTGTCAATCTGTTGGATACATTGCAGGAACAATGGCGAAATCAAAAACACATATTGACTCCAGGGAGCAGGAAATACACAAACTTTACGTTTGTTTATTTCATTAGGGTTTTAGGCCATACTTTAGGTTATTTTACTCATATGATGGCGTGCCAGTCCAATGGGTGATGGAAACCCCTCTAAACAATACTGGCAAGACACCACAGGACAGTTACAGGACTACAAATAGGACACAACAACTAATGCAAGAAATCTCCCACCAACCACCCAAACTCACTCGGCTTTGCTTCAATGCAGGCAATAAATTGAATACTTATCGTTTACAAATCATCCAGCAAAATGAATCAGCGATTAAATTATCAACATGGCAAAAGCGTGAAAACTATGCTACAAAAAATATTTACTGACTTTGTATATAAAGTAGTTTTCAACCATAACAAGTGATCTGCCCATTCGTGCAGAAGTTGCAGTATGAATAAATATGACAGCAATGTCAGTTTAGTAAAACCAACCCTTAACTAGATAATACTCCAGGGAGAAACTCAGAATATCACTTCACTAGCCTGGAGACAATTATTTAGACAGTCATTTATAATACATCAATCGTGAGGAAGATCTCGAGTGTATGCAGCAGTGGTGATTGGCTTACTCTACATAGGAATATTAGAAATAGAAAACTGTAAAATAAATATGAATTTTTACCAACTTGGAAATATAACTTGAGCAAATTAATTATATATAACTCAAACTTTATTCAGAAAGGGGACATTCAAAAATATTTGTAAAATAATTACATCAAACAAAGCTTCACGCAGTATCCAAAGCCTCGTAAATAAGCCATATTTATCTATCTCTCCTTCTTCTTTTACATAGCTTGAGTTGTACTTGATGTTTTGACTGATATGTCCATTACCAATACCATCTCAACATTTATATGTGAATAATGAAGATTAGTAATACTTTTACAGTATTTTTACAGAAGCATGTTAGAGATGTACTCGTGAAGAATGTATTAGATAACCAAACCATTACGTGAGCACATGGTTGACAGCACCTATCAGTTTTACTAATAAAGATGAAGTATAATAGAGAGCATAAAGCAATTTGTTAGGTGTGAAGAGCAGTACTAAAGTGAGCAGGATGTGACAGTAATGAGCATCCTATATCCTAAATTACATCATTATTCAACTTTCTTTTCTGGATATTTCAACACCGGACTGTCATCTATATTTGAATAATTGTAAATCAACATGGTAGGTCTACATATATAGAGAATAAACACATCCGTACAATATCCGTACAAATCAGCAAAAGTGCAACAAGATTATTATGTTTATTAATAAATTTTAAATAAATATTTAGAATTATTTTGCGGCAATTTTTTCTTCTTCGAATGAAGTCTTGTGAGATTTACCGTATGACATTCCTGTGCAGGATATGTACATGAAAGCTTTCAGAGGTGATGTTAATGGGATAGGAGTAGAGGAACACCATCAGTGTGTCTGACTGTTAAGCTCCCCAGGTGCCAAATATAAATGTTATCAGAAAAACTTCAACAAAATTACACATCCTGGTAAAAGAAAACTTATTAAATAAAATGTAGCAGGTGCAAATAAAGATAAGACTCTTGATTAGCTTCCATCCAGCTAAGAACGACCACATAAAGTAGCTTTATTTATCACAAGCAGCAATTGACATTTTTCAGCAAGAAAAAAACACATACATGAAGTTACAATGGCGAAAACATGTTCTCACATCACCACAGACATTACACTGCTAGGACACAAAAAATTATCAGTTTGCTGTATTATGTATTTCAGATAATGTTTTATTGTGTACACTTGAATCCCTGGTATTTGCTGAACACCACTTGTGGAGACAAGAATATGTAATAATGACACAGGGAATAGAACCTTTAATACAGTCAGAAATACATGCAAGCTCTACATTATATTCACGCAAGTAAAATAATCGCTAAAAGAATATCTGATAATCTTGAAAAACCTCTAATTCTGAAGTAATAAGATAACTGGGCTAAGAGAAAAGAACGTATTTATTAAATTTGAAACATACTGCATACATTTACTTAATGTAAAGATTTAAAGGTAAAAACAATAAAATAAAAAAATAGATTTAGCACCTTAAAAGGGGCATACCCAACCTGATCTATATCATGTATAAGTTTGATGAATGTAACTTTTGGAGATATTGAATGTTAATGAAAAAGGTTGACAGCCTGACAGCCAGCCGGACGGACGGACAGCCAGCTGGGGCGATAGCAATACTCCTCTTCCCAGAGGACTGAGGGGTAAAAACGATTCTTGTCTGGTGCCTGGGTTACATTCCAGTCAGTTTGTACGATCATCAGGTATGAGCTGTACAGGGACTTATATCTCACTTCCCTCACTTTAAATTTATACCTATCAACCTGCCCTGACAAAAACACACACAGCCACCACACACACTAAATACTCTTACAGCGCTTTCATGATAGAGGAAGATGTTCAAACCATACTTCCAAAACCCCTTGCAGGATGAAACCAATAAGTTAACTGAGCCCACAACTCTCTAGACATTGAGTCTAGTAGCAAAGAGAACCAAAAAGAGTGTCCACCGTAAAAATCAAAAATAGTGTTAAACAACACAATTGTTATGATTTATTCATTCCTATTTGTTTTCCTTTTGTCAAAATTCACTTATTACACAAAACTGTGAATAAGCAAACAAAGTCCATTTCTCAGCACATCTTGTTTTTAAATTTGTAATATTTTGTTTTTCTAAAACATTGTATAAAATCTGGAGAAATAAAAAAAAAATTACTGTAGATCGCAGTCATTGGCCGATCTAAAATAGTTTTAAATTACATGTACCACTCAAAGTTCCCGAACCACCCACTTTAACTCGGCATGTATTTCAGGGAGGTGGAGGTTTAAACTAAGAGTGTTCTAAGTTTATCACTAGATCCATCTAACCTACAGTAATACCCAGCATGACCCTGAGCACAAAAAAACAACCCACCCACTTCATAAACTGCTGTTAAATATAGCAACCAAGGATAGGAAGAAATAAACTTAAGATAAAAGTTTATTTATTTAAAGTTTTAGGGGTAATGATCTGAAGACAAGGAATAAAAAGTCATCTTAAACTAGAACAGTAATGTGTACTATTAAACTATTTTTGAAAACAAAAATAAATTTTGTTGTAGTTTCACTTTTTAAAATCCAAACTTTTGTTACTTTTATCATCACATGAATTTTATATTAATTTAATAGTGGCATGTTCCTGACAATGCTGGAATATACGGAGAGTTAAGCTAACCAGCTTGGACAAGCTTAATGATATACATGTATTCATGGCAACAAGATTAGAACACAATTGTACATGAATTGTTGAAGCCAATAACATTAGCTGACGAAGCGTTCCAAATTGAACTTCACAGAAATAGGGCTTAAATGTAAGATAGCTGAGATCAATATGTGTACTAATGTGATTACTTTCCATTGATTAATTCCATATCAATGATAATTCAATGAAAACACCAAAAGGGCCCAAGATTTCCAAGACAATCTTTACTATACACTGATTTAGTAATTAAGTTAGGTGGTCTAATAGCTAACGAGTGACGAGGAAGCACATGTCTTTGTTAATTACCGTCCTTTCTTACAGCATCCCTGCCAGTTGTCGCCACAAAGTCAGAGTGACCCAGTCTAAGCTGGCTCCAGACAGATATGAGCTGACATTATAGAAACTGTTACCATGCTTTACATCCTAACTGTAATAGCACAACAATTTCTGAGCATCAAAACCACATCAGATATTTATGAGAATAATTCTATATCTTATGATATGTCACTGTATGTCTATGTTTGCAAAGAAATATCAAGAGGCTATGGCGCAAGGGGAAATGTCCGACGTCACCTCCGCAATTGTGAGCTGGATGTTTATAGGGTTTGTGACTAAAACCGTATCAGCTTAATTTTAGTCCAATGAAAAGGTTTTTGAACCATTCTCACATCCCTTTTTTGATAAATCATTTATTCTTTCTTCCAAATTCAAAGGCACTTTGATTTGTTAATTCATTTTATTGAGCGTTCATTCATTAGCTTGTTCCTTCCATCATTTATTTATTATATTTCTTGAATCTTATCTATTTTGAATTTGAATTGGATAAAAGAGTGATCGAACAAATATATATTTTGCTGATAGAATCAGTTGAGTCCTATTGTAAATCATAGAATCCTCTCTGTGGACAAATGCCACCCATCAGATAACGATGCTGCAGCTCGACCCATAATAGACAGTCCTCGATTCTATTTAGAGATTATGGAGTTAGTAGATAGGATTTCCGCTCTCACAAAGTGGACTTGACAAATGAATTTCAGATTGAGTGGAAGGGTTATGTGTTACATGTAAGGCTGATTCTGTAGGGAAGGGTTACCACCGCAGAACAAACCTTACTGTAAACATCCGTATCATTCGACTTTCTTTTCATATTTTTCTTACACTGAAATTTCTCTCCTGTAAGCGGTTTTAACAGAAACTGACACCTCAATTTGGAGTTTGTCTCAGTTAACTTATCAGTCCACAAGAAAATCCTAACCATTAGTCTAAACCTTCTGAAATCCATATTCCTTTGGGAGTGACTCGAGTATTTACCATATCACAACAGGTTCTTTGGGCTTAGAAAATCAATCAATGGTCGAGTTTACAGAGCACACCAACGCAAAATGTTTGACACAAGTGCTGAATTAAGGAGCAATAGAAGTGGAAATCAATCAAGTCTTCCAGTGAAGTCAACAAGCTTTCCCCAGGGGCTGTAGACTTAACCAAACCATTTCCAGTTAGTTAACCAGAAATTAAGCTGCGTCAACCTCCATTTCAAGAATAGAGAATGTGTCAAAGTCATTCTGGGCATTAAGTGATACAAAAATATAAAATTGGAAAATTAAGATGAAACTCAAGTTCAAATGAAATTGGCTAACTTAGAACAGTATGCTGTGCACATTACATCTAAAAATGATCAGGTTTTGCATTTTAATTATGTGAATAAACAAGGTCATAATGGTCCACTGTTATGATACGGTAGAGTAATATTAATGGTGACTCTTATTTGACAGTGAATTTTCATTGTCTCCCTCGCAAACAAATGATTTAATAGTTTAGTTAGAAATATTAAGTACAGTTTATTGCATTTATTTTAACACTAAATATATGTTTTTGATTTTTTTTTTCTTTATCCAGTTGTTTTATGGAAATGAGTTTATTTAGAGATGCCATTCAAAGAGGACTGATTTCTAAATAGTGGGTCTCCATCTTAAGAAGTCTCATTATTAAAGGAACAAAATATGTTTAACACTGTACTCCAAAGACAATGAAAACCGGCATTGAACAGTATTATAAAAGTATTATGGTCATAAACAATGTACAATTACAGCCTTTATCAAATGTTTCTATGAAAATTCAATGGTTATTAAAGGCTATTGATATAATCCAGAAATACTATAAATATCTCTATCCCTGAAAGTCAATGTTCGCCTAATGAATGACATATATCCATGAAATTGACACTACATAGGGGATCACTTACCATTAGGAAGATATAAAGGCCAATAAAAGGCTATCATACATAATGTACCACTGGTAGAACACTAGAGCTCTGATGAGCCAAATATAATAGCCATTTAATTCATTGGCATGTGTTCTAGGCAGACAGTGAATTAGTCAATTATAAAGAAACCAAACAAGATCATTATTTTCCACATACAATGACACAAAGAAGATATGTTTGTTTGCTTAATTGTCTTGCTTCGTTTATAATTTATATATATTCTTGTGCATTTTTCACTTCAATGTTCAATTTTGAAGATGGCAAAATAAAGCCGAAAGTCAGTAAAAATATGTCTCATTCTTCGGAGTTGTTCACTACTTGTGTACAATGTTTGTTTGTTTATTTGATTGCTGTTTAACGTCGTACCTAAAGGTATTTCATTTATATGACGATAGATTCTCCACTTCTTATTCTACTCTACTCAATACGGCGGAAAACCGGGAGGAAACCTCATAAAAACCGCCCCCGCGATTGCCGAAGTCACCTCGTGTGACTCCCTCATATACCTCAGGTCCACTGGGAGACTTGAACCCGTGCGGTACATCAAAGGAGGATCAGCAGTCAGACGCGCTAACCACTGAGCCACGGCGCGGGCCTTGTGTACAATAATTCAAGTATATAAATGTGTACAGGAACATGACATATCCAGTTAAATCAACAGCATATGTGCCAGGTGGAAAGTGTAGTTGAGCCAAATCAAGCGATGGAGACACATAAATGATGCCTGATCTTGTGGCACTAGCCCAAAGATTTAAATAGAAACTTTTACAAATGTTGAAATTTTAACAAAAGCAAAATGGAAAATATTTTGTTATTTTTTTTTTCTGCCTTTTCATTTGCACCAAGTACAGGGCTCATACTGGTCTAGTATGTAGGTGTTTACAATGTTTGGCTATCTTGTCCAAAACATTTAACCATGGCACTCTAACGAAAGTTACTAAAATGCAGCTTTATCTCTGAATTTGAGCTCTCTGGGTTTATCTTTACATCAATATGGCTGGCTGAACTAGTAGAAAATAAAATAATCAACTTCAGCTGGAGCGGTAGGGTTAAAGCCTACTGGTCAGTTTGGTCTACAGGAGAGTGGTATGCCACCAGATACAGAGGCGGGGCACATGGTCGGAGATAGAGACAGGGGCATCTGGGATACCATGATAGTTTAACCAAAAGCATCTGTATGTAACCTCCTGATATATTGAATCTACATTGCACATCAAGAATAACACACATACTTATCTTTTAACTTCAAAGATCTGGAGCCACAAATGGTAAACAACTTATTATAAATTGAAATAAATATTGTCATGACAGACAATACTTTCGTTGCTTGCTGGAGCCTGGCTGTCCTGGTATTACATGCGCATTACTGATTAGGCTTAATCTCTCACGCTTTGCCAGACTCGCTCCTGTCAGTAGTTATCAGACATACTTACCTTATATAGATGTTGCTCTATTTCTGACAGCTTTACATTTCCATAGCAATTTTGCTCTATTTCTGGACAGCTTTACATTTCCATAGCATTGTTTAACAGTGGAGAATTTTAATCTAGACACAAAACTGTGCAAAATTTGAGAGTTAGAGCGCAGGACAAGAATTTGCCTTATAAAGATTCTCATCCTTTTGCTTAAAGACTGACTACTGGGGTCACTTCAACAAAATGTCATTCGAAAATAAGATATCTAACAAAATTTTCATGCTTATACTTGAAAGTGACTTAATTTATTGTACAATATTTTTTCGTGCGACATTTTTTGAAAGTGGTTTCCGGATCCAGAAACCCCATAGGAGACGAGCCCTTGTAGTTTGTCTCCCATATATATAATATATAAGAATCAGGAAAACTATCATTAAGGGTTCTTTAATAAAAATGAACGTCAGAATAGATTGCATGTGATAGGAAGCTCCAAGGCAAGCCTCACTGCCATCCCCTTTAGTCTCACACCATGTGCTTTCAAACAAAGCTTTAAATTATTGATGAGTGAAGCATCTCAAGGGGCATGGTGTATCATTAAACTTCAAGCAGCCTTCTTCCAAGAGGGCCTGATTAACCTAGTCTGGCATATCTCCCATACAGGTCACAATCTCACCCTGTCTCATGTTACACCCCCTCTATAGTCTTACCAATACACTCTTTCTTACAGTCTAATGAACAATATCAAGCGATATCTTAGGTTACCTGTGATCTGTACTGTTCCATAAAGAGCTACCTGTAACTCTAGGCTCTTGTTTTCTTACTGGCTAATGGACAACATGCGTGAATGCCTTAAACTACATTTGATCTTTACTAATTCATTACCGATCACATTCGAGTCCTTACTGTTTTCTGGTCCATTATCCCTGACTAGATCACGGGAATCTTTGAGTTACGTCTGATCTTTACTGTTTTGTTAAAATTTAACTTTCTTGAAGTGTAGTGGAGACATTCATGTAAATGTCAGCAATAAATTGGATCTTTTCCAACCTGAAACAACTATATTCATGTTTCTAATTTCATAATTTGTAACAGTCTAGTGGACAACAATGAGGGACTCTTTTTCAATCAATCACAACTCATCTTCAATACTTCATGAGCCAATCACCCGGCCTCTCTTAACGATCTTCTTTTCAGATCATCTCACTGTCTCAAGTTTTGTCTGATCTTTAATGTTCAAGTAAAACAAGCTGTACAATTAAGGCCTTTCCTTACAGAGTAAAGAACGATATCAATAGAGCGAGAATGTCTGGAGTTACATCTGATCTTTACTGTCTCGTTAAGAGATACATGTACTCTAAAATCATTTCTTACAGTCTTAATGGAAAGCAAACTGTAAAGTGTGTAAAGTTACATCAACAGAATAATGCCATACATATCCTTCACTTTAGCAAACTATTTTCAGGTAAATTCCATCTGTCATTCTCACTTGGCCTGATTCAAGTACCTGTTCGTTAACAGAATCTCAGGTATCCATAACTCTAGGTAAATGAGGTCAGGAATTCAAGGTGACAATCTCAGTACAAGTGTACTCCAATTTTTCAAGAACTACTTATTGTGTTACTTCCAAATGTAAGAAGAGTAAATTAGCTAAGCATGCCCTTATGAGGGCTGTAACAGCTATTACATAGTACAGGATAGCTGGGTTAGTTGAGATATCAGGGAATGATGGTGGGATAAGACTGAGTGATAACACCATGTATAAATTGTATTGATAATGGCCTAGAAACATAACATAAAGATATGTGGAAAGGAAGAAACATATATTTTTTTTAGTATTTGGTGGGACAGCACTGCTGAGAACGATAAATAACTTATAATAATAATAATAACAGCAATATATGGTAAAGGATGGAATAATAATAATAACACTAGACAACAGAGCATGAAACAATGAAGAATGTAAACCCTTATAGCTTACAGATACTAGAGTTAACTTATTCTACATATTGTCTGTTGTCTACTAGGCCTGTATAGAACCCGACACCTCTGTTCAAGAGTAATATGTTTGTTAGGTGTGACACCTGACAAAACTCTCAAGTCACAGTCTTTAACCACAACCACAGACAAGTCAACATCATTGTTAACAAATAGAGTACAATCTTAGATACTCCAGTGATAAATGGTGTCAAGATAAGATATCACCTATGATCTATCAGCCCTCAACATTAACCTCAGCTTATGAATGAATTCAATTGTCATAGCAATTATGTGGCTACAAATTTAACATTAGTAAACCCAACCTTCATGAACATTTGGTAACCCTGGTAACCACGGATATATCATAATATGGTGTCTGCAACATGGCATCGAATCTTCTCAGGATGTATGCACAAACCAAGAATTGAAAAATTTCATTCAATAATCTAATCTATAGAGCAGATACAAATTGACAAATGGCGGGTGGGAGAGAGTCAGGCATTACATTGTCACAAAGCCTACTCTGGTCCAACTTCACTTAACAAAAATTGAAATAAGAAAAAAGTAGGTGCACGAGGCACAACTTTAGTTGATGATGAAAGTCTGTAACAAGTTTTTTAAAGATAGGCCTAACAGTTTTCTAGATCTGATCCAGAAACAGATTGAAGACGGACGCTGAATAAGACGCCTGCCATACCATAATAGCTATATTTTCACAGAGGTGGGGGTATAAAAATGGAGATGCAAATAACTTATGGTTCAGTATGCACCAAAAAAAGTAATATCCTATCCTACTTATTGTTCAGTCAACTCATAGTTAACAGCCTATAAGCACACTCAACTTTGGTGTGATGTTTTCTCCTCAAAGTGATAATTCTAACAATGACCAGGCAATTGGATTTCCAATTTACAGTGTGTATTCACAAACAAAGAACTGAAACTGGTTATTTCTCTGTCCGCCATGGTTTTTTTTTTTTTTTTTGTCAAAGGTAGTGAATTTCTTTCTGTTTAATGTTAACGTTTTCCACAATCAAATTCCTAATAACAAAAGTTTAATTTTGTTTTGTACTAAACCTCTAGGTTATTATGCCTTGACACAAACCAATTGAGAGTTCATTACAGAAAGTTAAGAACAGTCTTACACTTTACTAGCCCTATTCTATATTAAGCATAATTATAATATGGAGAACATAGAACTATGGGTCTGGTTAAGATTAATGTTGTAGTGCCTGGACAAAGTGGGTCAGTTTAGCAGGTCATTGAACATTCCAGGGCTGCTGGCCATTTCACACAGGCCTGACAACAGCTGAGGTCTGGGACAGTATTCTCTGGGACACACACACAAACTGTAACAGTAACAATCAAATCACATCCTCTGGGCTGTTTGTGACTACCTAAATATAACACCTTAGTAGACACAATAGACAGGTAAATTCATAATCACGTCCTGTTTTATTAACAATTAAGAAATTCAATGTAGCCACATTCTATCTAGATATGTGAATGATTAGATTATTAAAATGAAATATTCATTCTCAGTTTAACAGTTATGTTTTTTAATATTTATGAGGCATCAGTTAACACTATCAACAACCTTATTAGTTTGGTCAATGTAAGGTGACTACGATGGACTTACGGATAAATACCAGTCAATAGGAAGGAAACCCACCTATCACAACACCTTCAACGAAAAATAAAGACTTTACAGGATGCAAAACTTTAGTGCAATGAGACAAAGACTGCAGCTATAGTTACAGTCCAGGACATCACAAACTAGTCAGGTTCCGCTTGTAACGTGGCTATCAGAGTTTTGTTGGTGTGATTGGGTTTTTCAACATTCTTAAGTTCACTCGAGTGTCAGCCCACTAAATAGTGAAAGAAACCACCCTGTTGAGTGTTGGCCAAAGTCACAACTCTGAGAAACTACAAGACACGCATGTTTAGTTTCTATATTTCGGTTTATTTAACCATCATGATTGTATTATGTCAAATTATTCAGTGGGAATCGCAGTTAACAAGCCACCTTGTTCCTCACTCACAATGACTGTGGACAAATGGACAACGAACACTTCATCACAAACATTATTACTTTATACAAAGTTTTTGTCTTACCTTTAAACCTCTGATACTCCATATTGTAAAGATTCTATACACTGCAACACTTCACAACGCCACATGACAAATGAGTTCTTGGGATCATGTTGTCAGTTATTACAGCAGACAAACTACTTGCACGGAGACATCCATTAAACAA
The DNA here is from genome assembly GCA_032466195.1 of Katharina tunicata. Taxonomy (NCBI): domain Eukaryota; kingdom Metazoa; phylum Mollusca; class Polyplacophora; order Chitonida; family Mopaliidae; genus Katharina; species Katharina tunicata. Next base: position 40,723 of record JAVFBZ010169007.1, read on the forward strand.
GGAAAGTTACATTTATGTGAGCTGCACACCTAGCATCAGGCAGGGAGGGACAGTCAGAAAACACTCAGTATCGTCATAGAAACTGACAGGAGATGATCGGGTCAGCTTTATGCCAGATAGACACAGCAAATTAACAGGCAGTGTCAGAGTAACAACAACACAGCCTAACGCTACCAACAATATGACACAATAGTTTGTTACGTTCTGCTAAACAAACATGTGCCTCCTAAAAACGTCCCTCCAAATTGGTTACACAAAGTAGCAAAACTACCTCTAGCAAAAAAGGCACCGTAACCGCAAATGATCAGATGTAATCAAGAAAAGAGTCTCAAATTGGCAACAATAGCTCAACTCTCTAGCCCGTTGAGTCTGGCCTATAACCATGTGGGCCTTAACACAGACAAACAGCATCTAGCCATATGCTCTCTTCAAGTCGCTCAGTTAAGCAGGCAGAAAATGATTCCTAGTTCTACTTTCATAGCTTCAAGAGATAGGAGTTGGCCCTGGCTATGGGTGGGTGTACTCTGGACTATCCCAGTTTAGTAGCAGGACCATAGACTTGGTGGCTTGTCTCTGTGTATAATAACAATGTTCCACAGCTCCATTCTGGACTGGCTGGCTTGAAACACAAGGTCTAGTCATCCCCCATACAACTAGCCCGGATTGCAGCCAGAAAATCAATACTCTATACTGGCCCTTTGTTGATCCTCTGAATGACTTAAAAAGCTGCCATCACTGATAAGGCTGGATGCCAGAGGGAACAAGCCCCACCCTACTACCCCTTAACATTTAACATAGACTCTACCACCATTGTCACATTCCACAAATCTTAAATGTAGAATAGCCTTGAATAAAATCAATCTATTACTATCAAACAGGGGTGCGAATTATTTAAATATTTTATATTTAACAACACTGTTTTAAATACCCTAAATCCTCAACAAATTTCAACTTATAAGGGCACAATATTTAAGTAATTTATTGAATGTGTAAGTGTGAATTTGGAACTAAAACTGACATTTTCTGGTAATTTAAAGTATGAACTTAATGAAAATTACAAAATTTCAAACTAAGTAAAAAATGTAGTTTTATAAGTTGTAAAGGGGGTTGAATTTGTCAAGCATTTAGGGTATGTTCAATCAGAAAGCTTGCTTCTATATGAAGTCTTAATTTCCTTATAATTACACCATATAAAAAGAAGAACATGTTTCAGGTGTTCAGTTGAGATATGCTTGTGCCCAATACAAAAACTTACAAAAATTACAAGGAAATGTCACAAGACACACAAGTTAGCAAATCTGTTTGATGTATTCAAAGTTATTCTTTTGATCTCTCACTTGCCCAAAAGTATTTCTTGGCTTTTGCATTACACAAAAAAAGAAGACGCTAGTTAACTTAGGGGCTGTCTGAAAAAAATATTCAGCAGAATACTTTTTTTTTGAAGATTAAAAACTGTTCAAAATGATCCAAGATAAGAGTGTTTGATAGAACAAGAAATATTCTACATTCGGTTTCAATAAACCCTTTGCTTAATGAGGTTAATTGTAGAGCGAATGAAGAATCAATCCAAAGTAAGGCACACCTGTGTTTAAAACCCACAACTGAGGAAGTACATGTCAAGAGAACTGAGTACTAAATCCTGTTACAAACAAGCCCAATCACTGCTTCTGGTCAGTAAACTGTCAATTTATCGGGCTGTTAACCTTACTGTTCAAACAAACTATATCTGGAATCCTAACAGCAAAATTGATCTCATAAAGAGCAATTTTTGACAAGCTACTGTGTAAAAGACCCCATATTAAAGCACCAGCTAGTATCCAAATCAATAATTATTGTGATTATTTTGGTCAGCTTAAAGGTAAAAAGCGGAAGTAGAGTGGTACAATAATCAGACATAACGTCACCATGGGTATTGTAATACTGCCATTTCAAGTTAAATGGCTCCATCCAGTTATAAAGAGAGAGTTAAACAAGGCAGAAAACGTGGACCTACAGAACTGGTTGAAGCATGCCGGGCCTGCCTCCGTGAATATCAATTTCATATCGACTCGGAGTTATCTTCCTAAACTCACATAAACTACGATGTAATTGTGCTCTCTATTGATTTTGTTACTCAGTAATGACTCCCTCCAGAAATAATAGCCCAAAGTTGATACTGTGGTAAATCAGCCAGTTAATACAAACCTAATGGATCAGAATGACAAATAGCCTGTTCCGGTAACACAGTAAGAACGACATGGAATTTTAAGATAACACATTAATGATAAAAAGAAATTTATAAACAATATACGAAAGAGGATAAATCTAACTGGTAAATACATTAGGAATGCTAGCGATGAGCTGGGATAAAGATATCTTCAAATAAGAAGGCAAAAATAGATGGATGGAATATAAAAAACAGGTGTTTTCTGGATAAGTAAGAAACCAGGTGCGGGTCTAAAGATTTTCTGGCAAAGTAATGTCTAAAAAAACAGATGTAAGTCTAAAAACCTTCTGAATTAATGATTTGTGTAGGAAAACAGGTGTAAGTCCAAAGATCTGCGTCAGTGTAAAGTTTTCTGGACAAGTTATGTTTCCAAACATAAAAAATCTAAATTCACCTTACAACTTTCATGCAAATGCGTGATGGGAAAATATAGTGGGCAGGTCTATAAATCTTCTGGAGAAAACAGGTGTGGTTCTAAAAGATTTCCTGGCTAAGTTTTATGTGAAAAAGAAACATCTAAAGATCTTCTACGTAAGTAATATGTGTAAAAAAATATATGTGTGGGTCCTTAAGATCTTCTGAGTAAGTAATGTTTGAAAAAATAGTCTAAAAAATTATGGATATGTGATGCGAGTCTAAAGACCTGCCTTGATCAAAAACTTTCTGGATAAGTAATGTGTGTAAAAAAACCCACAGATTATTCATCTTTGTTTAATTCTTTAAGTGGCATCTTTGTTTACCTTTAAAGCCCTGAGTTACCACAGTAATAGCTGAACACCATTTAAGGATTTTATGGAACTTTAATTAAACTTTACAAGCTCGAACACTATAGAATACAATCAATTGAGTGGGTTTATTAGATTTTGTTTCACACTGTACTTAATGTTATTTCATTCGTATGAATGCAAGACAGCTTTATGAGTGAAGGAAATCAACCTGTTGACCCTGGCACCAAACAAGACAACAACCCTACCTTTACAGGAAGTCAAAAACTGAGAGCTAAAGGGCACAGGAAAGTATCAGCCAACCTAACGCTAACCTTATATTGGACAAATTGTGTTTTAAAATGGTTCTAAGATTTTTTTAGCAGAATAAATCCGAAAACTATATATCTAAGTAACCATCAGTTTGTTCTGTCACAAAAAGAAGTAAAACTGTTTCTTGTTTAATACCGAAAGGCTAGCTTTAGACTTTCTGGTTTGTATGTAGATAACCTTAATTTAATTTACAAGTACGCCTGAAGCAATATTTTACCTGTTATTATAACACTGAAAAGAGAGAAGATAAAAGAATTGGAAATGAATAGAGTGGTAATTAAAGTTACAAAAACAAAAAGAATTTACCTTTGACAGGAAGATATGAAGGTTTTCGCTTTGGAGTAGGTGTTAGAGGCCCGGCTAAGCTGTACTGTGGACTTGTGGGAGGGCTAGTAGGGGAATCTTGTCGAGTCTGCATGTAAGTCGTAAAATGACCGTTTGTCTTCAGTTTTGGCCGATATGAAGAGAGGAGTACAGAATCACTGCTCTGTCGTAAGTGATTACCATTGGTTCTCTCCGCCGTATACACTGTAAAGAAAAGAGGAGAGGCAAATAGTAGGTTTGGCTATTTGAGTTAGTAGAGTTAGCTCCCTTGATTGCCCTCTCTCCAATGATGGATAACATCAAGGGTGAAGGAAACATCATAACAAAAACACTACTTGATAAAACTCAGCATGGAACATAGCTGCTGGAGTTGGAATTTTAATCAAGGCTCTTAGAAACAATTCTGCAAGTGTGAGATTACACACAGTCTCATTCATAAGGATAGGAGACTCAGCTTAGTTTTACCAAGCTTTTCTACCTGCCACATGGCTTTCCATATAATGAACATAACACCCAATTTCAGACAGAAATATAAACAGATGTAAAGTACATTAATGTCAAAGCATTTAAATTCCTGGATTTTGGTTTGTAAGAATTTATTAATTTATTTCTTTGATTGGAGTTTAACGTTACACGTTCCAATGCTCAACTACAGGGTTAGTAAGAAACAAATCATTAAAGCATCCGTAAGATTCCCACAGCCAATGTCTCATTCTGTCACTAACTATTGACTTGTGTCTTGTATTGTTTTAATGGAGTAAAGTGAAACTCTGATAATGATATTAGTTACGGGCATGACCGAGCGGACTAACTAAAAGAGGACTTTGAAGTGGTGTATCAACTCTCATTGGAGAATTTTTTTTTTTTTTATTTTATTGGGAATTGTCCTGGTGATTGGCATACATCTATGACGAAATTAATTAAGACAAGAGTCATTGGTGCAGCAGGGAAGTTAGACCGCCCAGAGATACCTGTGTTAATCAATCAGACTAAGTCACACATTAAGCAAATCCAGAGTAAAACAAGCTCTGGCTAATTGAGCACTACCTGACATGAGTGCTAATTACTCGTCCTCGTTATGACACTAATGAGCATACCTGTCAGGAATGAAGATCACAGTAAACTTATCTGAAAACAACACTGTCCTGACTTGATACTTCAAATGAAATGCAATCAGTCAAGAAACTGTTTGGCTTTCAACTGATACCAACAGAAACTATATTACATGAATCAAGTAAATCAAGTAGTCTTGTTTTAGAGAGTGCTAAATGTATAGAGGGTGAGTAAAAAGATTGGTACCATATTAAAATACATGTGGTCAGAGCTAGAAAGGACAAGGTCACAAATTCATTTTTTGATTGATGTTTAACGTCGTACTCAAGAGTATTTCACCTATGACAACAATTCGTTGCCGCTGAAAAACCGGGAAGAAACCTCATAAAAACCACCCCGAAAATTCCCTGCCACCGGGTTACAAATTAAAAAAAAATCATTGAAAGAATCACCACATGCTGACGGAAGCAGATTCTGAAACATAAACTTCGGCTGCTGCTATGTTAATGGACTTAAAAATCGATAATTACAGTAAAACAAGAAATCTTACTTTCATTTTCGCAGAGTGGACATTGGTCAGAACTAAACATACAGGTATAGCATCGTTCATGTCCACAGGTGTCAATCAAGCGGCGTTTTTTCCCCTTATCAAATGGTTTGTGACATACAGGACAGGTATCACCCCCTGGTGGAGTATCCATCACTCGCAAGTTACGAATCACATCAGCATCTGTAATAACAAAATGGTCAGCTACATTAATTAAAAGTCATATAATAAAATCAATAACAATACATTTATACTGATGGATCAATGTGCCGGTTGGAACTGTTTAGCTCACTCCTTATCCCATCTAGTCGACATGCGATTTAGTATATTTGAAAGGTAAAAGATCTCCGAGACTCCTTTGACGCAGGAATTTTAGTTGATGATGAAGGGTATTTTGTCAAGAAGTCCCCAAACACACAATATGGAGACAGGCAACGCTCAGCATACACATAAGCTATACCATGCTTATGGATAAAAATAGCCGCCCTACAACAGGACAATTTACAGCAGACATATACAGCAAAATACAAAAATCCCACAGTAAACTTTAGAAACTGGATTGATCACTTCAAACGCCACCAGAACCAAACAGAGAAACAGACTATCATTATACTTGCATAAATTGCAACAGCTTTGGTGCTAATTTGAGCCACGTGGTATCCATTCACATAACAATATAGGCTGATAACAAGGTGACAGACTCCATGGTCCAATGAAGGACGCACATACTGCACTTGGGTAGACAACATAATGCATACATTACAATTATGGTACATAAGAAAATCACTGCTAGTTTAACCACTCAGACAAAAGTGCCACCACAAATAAGTCATTAGAAGAGCACCAAATGCATTTATTTGGACAGACACTAATTATGTTCATAATAATATGGGCATGGAGTGGTTAGAAGGGAATTCATACCCCAGCACTAAAGAATTTACCTGAGACTTTGATGGATATATATAAAAAAATTTATTACCCTAAATTATCCTCAACAAATTCGACCTCTAAGGGCACAAACTTTAAGTAATTTATTGAATGCATAAGTGTGAATTTGGAACTGAAACTTATAATTTCTGGTAATTTAAAGTCTGAACTTCATAAATATTTCAAAATTGCATGTCTACACTTTTACTCTTAGCATAAAATGTGGTTTAATAAGTTGTAAAGGGGGTCGAATTTGTCGAGCATTTCGGGTATACATATATAACATGTTCATACTTTGGATAATTGTTTGAGGACAAACTCTGAAAAATGTAGAAAAAGAAGGTACATGTACAGTCCTTTATCCCTGTATCCCTGTATACCTCAATCCTCAGAAATCCCTGTATCTACGAAGGCAGGTTGGCCAAGTTTAGATCACATTTTAAGGCGTAGGATGTTTTAATTCAACGTTTATAAAATATATATTATCAAATTATCAAACTTTACTCATACAGTATTCTGTGACAATAATGTCCTTAATTTTAAATCACAATTTCCTGTTAAATTCACCATTAACAAAATTCTCTCCCATGTCTTATTGTTCCCATGAAGAGGGTACAAATTCCACGTTTGTTTGCTAATTTCTCGTCTCTAATTTCAGAGGACTGGTTGAATGGACGGTAATTACTGCACATATATTTAATAGCATAATTGTGATCAAATCCCACAATACAGACAATTGAGCTGCATGGAATTCCAGGAATGCACTTAAAAATCTATTGTATTTGTCAGTTTAAGACAGAATAAATTACTTAAATGCTGATTTAATTAAAATTCCTTTCATGAATTGTTCGTGAAATTGAGTTAGCATGGATTATAGATAAGGGCAAAACATTTTCCAACAGTATAAAACTTACAATAATTCAATAATATACATATAAAATATTAAATAGTCAGCCTTTTTGTCTTCTGTACACAATTTACTACTTTAGCTAAATTGGATTTTGACATCTCCATGTATAAGTATTTGCACAAAATTCTTGATTTAGTCTATACCATATATGTAATTCCCTATCTAGAACATTAGCATTGAATGTATTTGTAAGGTACATTGTAGACACACAATGTATCAGTATTCAGTATTGTATTCACTCTATAATACCCCCTGATCTGATATTACATAAATTTCCATATCCCCTGAAATTAGATTTCAAGTGTTTTGATAATGTTGGCTTATCGCTTACAAATCTAACAGCTCCTGGCTTAACAAGAGATGATGGTTTTAACTCTGGGGAATCTGATAGCGTGGAAACGGCTCTGAGTAGAGAACCAGATCAATGTCACAGTGCACAATGAGATCTCCCTATCGGAGGCGCTTGCCATCACACTGCCAGGCGCCACTCTCCTAAACAAACTGCAATAATCAATAAGCAATGTCCAGTTTATAAATCACAAGTAACAACCGGAAATATCCAGGCCGCTGATATGGCCAACATGACTGTGAAATTATATAAAACATGTCAGCTGTGGAATTTCTGAGAATTATCTGATTCACAGGCGCCTAATTAATATTTAACTCAAATGCCAAGAAGTGAGGCCAATAATTTTGACATCTTACCAGCATCACCAGAATTAATCTAATATGTGCTAGTATGGTATTTGAAGCCAAACCAGACTTTTTCTGTGAATACTATTAAAGGTTTTATTCACACTTATAATACCTAATTTTTGCTTCTCACAAGGTCTAAACATTAAGGAATCTCAATCCACCTGATTACAGCTGGTACATGTAGTTACGTTTGACTTCCTATTACAATCAACATTCATTATGTCTAGAAAAAGTTAAAATGAAAGTATAATTAGGTTATCAGCTCTAAGAAAACACCTTTTAAATGACCTCTCGGTATGACAGTATAAGCTTGTCTCGTGAAAGTCAGGAGTAGGATTGATTTAATAGGATTTAGAGTTTGTGACAGTTAAATGAGTGATCAATGAACCACTGTTATCAGCTGTCACCATTATTCACAGGTACATGTACCAACAACAGTGAAAAGACAGCTTGAAAAGCCACAATCTAACAAAACTTAACAGACAAGATAACTGCAAGCTACTTCAAATGTTTGTTGATTCTATTTTTTACTAGACTTAGAGAGTACAATACTTGATGAACACCTTTAATAAAGTTTTCTTGTCAAGAGTAATCACACTAGCACAGGGATAACTACTAATTAAAACCGATAAATAATCTCATATTCTAGAAAAATTCTCACAGACAAGTTTCTAAACAGACCTGAATCTCGG
>JAVFBZ010169007.1:49214-64265 GCA_032466195.1 Katharina tunicata
GACCAAAAGATTTGCATATACGAGATGTAACAATGTACATGTACATGGAAATACCAATGCTTTTGTAGATGTATTGTAAGCAATCTATGCAACAGCGTCTTACAAGCTACATTTACACAAAAATATTTGCATTACCTTATAAACATATCTATAATCTTGACAACCAGACATTAGTCAGAATTAAAGTCAGATAATACATACATCAACTAAGACGTGTTTGTTCAGTTAGATATCTACCGGTCATTTACATTGACATCCTATGGGTTAAACATACTTTTTGTGTCACCTGTACTTCATACATAGGTAAACTGTGACCTACCTTTGTAAAATCCAGGTGAAATTTGTTGATTAAAGCTCATATTTGCAGGAAATTACAGCTACAGAGTAAATTTGTCTCCGCCATGCACATTGAGCTGAGCAGCCATGATTTTAAGTGTCGTCATGCAGTAGAAATAACTTCAGAAAGTAGGCCAAAACTTCAGAGCTTGTTCACAGTGTTTAACTACATATAGATCCTCACAGTTGAGAAAAGGACATCAACAAAATTAAATAATCCATTATTTATGTGTTCAGAAGTTTTCTGTAGAGCTGAAACAGGTCCTAACGGTCCAAGTTAATTAAAGGCTGCACCTTGGCCCACCCTGCCCATCTCTGTACACGGGAGTGAAGTAAGGAATGTGTATGGGTTGAGTTAGAGGCCAGCTCTAGGGGGATTCACCGCTCTATCCCCTCTACACAGGGAGTTACAATGTTCAGGTAAAGACAGGTTAACAAGAGAGAAACTCAGTCTCATGTGGCCACCTACCTGTTACCTCCCCAGGTATATCTCTGATCCAACAAAACGATAAGGTGATTGGTCAATAAGAGGTCAATGTGTACTTAACATGTCTACCTATTGTACAGGTAAGCTGGTCCACTAAGTGACTGGATTAAGAAGCTACCTGCAAAGTTATTCATGAACGAGCTGCAGTGTACCTGACAGGTAAATCCACACCTTAACATTGAATCCGTTCTATGAATGAGCCTCACCCATTCATAAATTTTACAATATATCCACAACCAACCACAGTAACCTGTTAATTATAGATAACATACCTGTAAGACACCTTTTATGTTCACTGCACCTATAGAAAGCTCGTAAACACTCCAGAAACTGAACTTAAATTATACAACAATTCTTCAATGACTCACATCATTACATGTACTTAACACAAAACTTAACGTAATCCAGTGAACAAGATTCCATAACATTAGCAGGCATTTGATATTACCTCTCTGGCATTTGAAGGCACCTTACAAAATGACAGGTGTGCAATCAATTACATTTTCCATATTTTTAATTTACTCACAGGTATAATAACAAGATGAGTAAGAAACAAAATGCTAACACTGTTAAATGTACCGTAGCTGGAGCTATTAACAGCGAGAGGCATGTGAAGTACTAAATGATCAGCTAGTGACACCAAACACCTGGAAACGTTACCTGTAATAGGTCTACTTAGTGGTTTCAGATGTCTGTCACTGAACATTGTAAAAAGATATATAAACTGAGAGCACCAATTATTCACCACTCAACCCTTAGTAGAGGTTAAATAACAGTCAACAGTTGAAGAAATGATACCTTCCATGCCAGTCGCAATACCAGTTACGTTTTAACGCATCACTTTGTGAAACAGATCTCATGAATGAGAAAGTTAAGCAGCTTTTCAACTAGAAACATATAGGTGATTACTGATTGGTGATTTTGCTGGTTGGTTAAATTATCACTAGGAGCAAAACAAATAAGAAATACTTAATGTACAGATATATTTTTGAATAATTTTAGAGAAAATTTTGTTTGCCTCTACCAGGATTCGTACATATATATTTTTGTATAAAGATATTTATTTTTATAAAGAGTTATCACACTGGCACAGGGATATTGACTAATTAAAGCTGATAAATAATCTCATGTATGTATGTATGTATGAACATTAAAATGTAACTATATGATAACCTACAGGTATGCTTGTTTGTTTGATTGAGGTTTTACGCCATGGTTTTTTTCACTTATATGATAGCGTGCCAGTCCAGTGGGTGAAGGACACCACCCTAAATTACACGGGCAACAAAGAAGACACAACAGTACATTTCCAGGATGAAAAAGCGGACACCAAAACAATTGCGCTACCTTATGCACCTTAGCTCAGAGAGCATCAGTTCACAAGGGGCTCCTGCCTAACTGCTGCAGGTATGAATATCTGGAAAATACAGCCAGGGCTACACACATGACACAAATAATACAAAATAATGAAATCCACGTAAGAGCAGAGCATTACCAATAAACTAAGCTGGTTAGAGTGAAGAGGTAATTAATGTATACATTAAATTAATTACCTGAGCCTAAGAAGTAAAATAAACTGTACTAACAATAGCCCCAAATATGATGTAATGACAGTGGCTGCCTGGAATGACAATGGATTAGTTAGTAGCTGTACATGCTAGAGCCTGTGTCAATGGTGTCTGGCACTCCCTCTCACCGACCCTGTCACAGTCTAGTAATCACACTCTTAATACTACAACCCCTCACAATATCCCAAATTTCGGACATACAAACATTGATAGATCTACCTACATTCCAATGTAATATTTTCTTCCACAAAGAGAGGAATCATTCCAATTATCAAAATATTTCCTAAGTTTCAAACATTAAAAATCATCATTTTAGTTTTTGATACAAGCCGCCAATTCACAATTCTCTCAAGCAAGCTGCTCTCTTAAAAGAATGGTCTCCCCAAAGCCCTCGTTTCAAATACTTATTGTAAATGATAAATAAATAAAAAAGCTAGTTACATATCAATGAAAGATAAAGGGTACAAAGTTACAGCATGTAAATAATAATGTTTAAAAGTAAACAAACAGTGGAGTAAATATCATTTTTTATCTTCTATTTGTTTTGGTATTCGTGAAGATAAAGAGGTGGACTTAAGTGACACCCGTAGTTGATCTTGTTATTCTGCTGTTACCATTTCTTTGCGTGTAAGACGATAATGAGACAATAAAAGCTGACGTTCAATTGTTAACATTTCAGTCCAACATTCTTGTATTTTTTTAACAAGCAAGTCGGTCACAAGATCGCTGAACTCAAGATGCCTTAACAATGACTACTTTATATCACCAAGACATCTAACGTTGGGAATCTACCTTTTTTTGTCTCAAACAATAATAATAGAATTTATCGTACCGTACATGTATATTGAATCCTAAAGCCTGTCAGATCCAGTTGCAATGTGGTTTCTTTCATTCAGTCAGTAGTTGACTGCCCCTCCCCCCACACAATGCTGTGATCTCTCCATTACAGAAAGTGACACAGACAACTCTATTAACAGTCCATGACAAACACCAATCAAATGGATCCCAACAACTCAATCCCCCAGCTTAATTACAATAACACACAGACATTATCCAGAAATTACTCCCCATTATACCCGAATGTAAAAGGCCATGCTTTGTTGGTACATTACATAACATTTCAACACATGCCTTTACATTAAAATGCCTTACTGAATCAGTTTTAGACATATAGGTGTATTACAAACCAAACCGTGATAAGATAAATGATGATCTCACACAACACCTGTCAATCTCAATTGTGCGCACCTTTATTTAACTTTTTTTTTCCCCTCAAAAATAATCCATTTGCAAGGTACATATCAATACTAACAAAACTAATAATAAACCACAGCTTATATTATTGTACCTAACGGCCTGAAATAAAACAGAAAATCTGAATCTTACTAAAAATAGCTATATTTAGTATTTACCTGTGGCGTTTGTCACACAATGACCTGAAAACACAGGTGATTTACCATCTCGTACACCTCTCGTCTGGATATAGACACCTGACCTTAACACACCACTACATCTGTTTTCTTGTCAAATACCAGCCCAAAACTGTCACTGCTCTATACCTTTATCTTCACACATGAAATACTTCTAACTCCAGTCTCAAAACTTAACAAAGAGACACACTCTTCTACATCACAAATAAAAGAATGTGTTTGTTACAGGTACAACTCAATGACTTGCACTAAAAGTAAGTCTACCCGTAAGAGTGGTAACAGCTTAAATAATCAGCAGGACAACAGATGAGATATACTAAAGGTAAACAGCAGCCAAAACAGTCACTGATGGAATGTGATACAGCCATTTTCAAATTCAACAGAATAATGTACATCTCAATTCTCAAGTTAACTTTGTCTCATAAAAAAAAAAACTACCCACAAAATAAACAAAAACAACAGTTATATGAGCTTTTTAATTTTAATATTTACTAAGCTAGTCTCATTTAATTCAACTCTGTTTAGAAAAAGCCACATGATGGAATTGTCAGAACAAAGGTTGGCCTTACAAACTTTTCTGTCACAAGGGCAAAACACAAATTGATAATAAACACCAAGAGAAAGGAACTTTTAAATGCCTCCACTAACTGAGGGATATCTTGAAATCCTGTAGAGTGACAATGTTAGATAATCCAGAAGGTCCTTGTTGGTTTTACCATCCAGATGTCCAGCTGTCAGTTATTATGTCATCTTTTTACCCTGCTGAGTAATTTAGTTGCAATCACAGTGTGACCATGGGAGGGTTAGTAGGTAATCTACACAGGTCTTATAACTGTCTGTCACTTACTATATTAGGTCTAGATCAGGTCAGCTTGTGAAAACAGCAGGACTCAAGGTGGTCAAATGGTCAATAATAAATTTTGATTGGCTTGGTGGAACTGTTTGTCACTTACTATATTAGGTCTAGATCAGGTCAGCTTGTGAAAACAGCAGGACTCAAGGTGGTCAAAATGGTCAATAATAAATTTTGATTGGCTTGGTGGAACTGTTTGTCACATGCTGGATAAGTTTCATTGAATGTTATCAATTATATAAGGATCATCAGTACCCGAAATCCTTAACAAATTCAACCTCTAACTCTAAGGGCACAAACTCTAAATAATTTATTGAATGTTTAAGTGTGAATTTGGAACTAAAATTTACATTTCCTGGTAATTTAAAGTCTGAACTTCTTACAAATTTAAAAATTGCATGTCTACAGTTCTTACCCTTTGCATACAGAAGGGGGTCGAATTTGTCGAGCATATAGGGTAGTAATTCTTATACAAGGTTAGGATCATCTTAGTTACAAACAAAATACAAATAGAATTCAGTTTTACGGTGCCCAAATAATAACTTGTGTGTGCCCCAATAATAACTTGTTAGGATGACAACAAAGAAAATTAAAACAGCAGCTCCTGTTCAAGCTCTAAATGATCATCCAAAAATGGATACAAAACAAGACATAAGATGAAAGTATAACTGTCTTTACGATTAAGTTTGTATAAAATTCAAGTGAAAAAAATCATGACTTGCTTTAAAGTCTACATATATCATCATTAGCGTAGATCAAACTTAAAACACGGGTTTTAAGTTATTAAAACAAACAGGAAATGCCTGATGAGAATGGACCAACATATAAAACATAAAATAACTTAACAATAACACTGATAAGTGTAAGTTTTTCTTTTTACAAACTTTTTAAGTAAGTTAATTTACCTGTACTGTCCTAAATGTAGAATCCAACTTTACCCTTAATAAACACAATGTATGTCAGGTACTGACCACTGGGTCTGTACAACAGAGCCTTCAGGTGAACGTTAGCTTAACAGGAACAATCCTCAGAAAAACTTCAGTGGCTTTGGTAGCAGGTAACTGAAGTCATTGTGGCATGTCTCCCCCAGGCAATAGGTCATCTACATACCTGGTAAACCTGATAGCTCCCTTACCCTTTGTCATGGGGTAACTGAAGACTACTTTAACTGATTACATGTGAATTGCAGAATAACACGAAAGTCTGTCCACATGTATAGATGTCTCTCCTCTAACAACAGATTGGACTTTGTACAGGAAAAGCTAGTTTACTAGACAGCAATGAGACTGTTATCACAAATGAAACTAACTGAATCCAAGTTTCCCTAGAAGCCAGAAATATACTATGACCACAAGTGAAAGGAACTGGTAGGGTGTAAGACATCTATCAGTGTTTCTCTGACAATAACATAATTATATACTTCTGTTTCACTCCAAATTGGATATAATTGTCCAACCAGAAATCTAAGCACTGAATATATGTTCATATGATTGATTGTGAGAGAAGGACACACAATAATTTGTAGAATTGGGACCTTACCTTTGTGGAAATGAGACCTTATGCAGTAAATAAAGTCTACGTAGAAACAATATACACCAGAACTTTTAGGCAGGCTGATAAGATTGTATGTACATGTACTTGTACAAATGGATATGTATATGTGATTGTAAAAAGTAGTCCCATTCAGAAGTGGCATGAATAAATCATATGAATAAACCATGAGGGTTAGTCTATCAATGTGTTACGGTCTCAGGATAGCTCACATATTCATGGCTCACTCTCTCTCTCATCAAATATCACTTGCTAGTGGAGGTGTGATATTTACTACCTTGCTCTCACATCCGGCCTGGCTGTGTTAGTACACAGATCAATGGACGCAGGAATAGGGGTAGGGGGTAAATGACTTAGGGAGCACTTTAAAGAAGACAAATTTCGACAGACAATTATTTCACGACAAGGTTTAAGTGGTAATGAGGTATGCAACAGTTATTTATCATACAGAATTGTTAAAAAAGTACTTGTCATTTTCAGGCCCTACAATTTCGAACTCACTTCGCTTTCAACCCGAATGGTGGAATCCACAAAAAGTTTTAAGAAAAGATACCTTAACAATGTAGCAAGACATTAAATGCCATTTTACTCATTTATTCCAAACTCTATACCAGATACATGTTTAACTATAGTGTAATTAGTATTATTGATGGTACTGTTTTAATGTTAGTTTATAATTCAATTGTTTTTTTTTTAACTTTAATTGTTTATGCTGAGGGCCTCAAGGTAGACCAGCTATTTCGCGGAATGGCCTCAAGGTAGACCAGTTATTTCGTGGATTGAGTTTATTTTGTATACTTTACCGCCTTGAAATAAAGCGTATTATTTTATTATTATTATTATTATAATAATAATAATATGATGGCATGCCAGCCCATGGGCTTCAAGAAACCAACCTAAGCGACACCGGCAACACAAAAGACGCAACAAAACATTGAGGCGACATAAACATACAACAAATCAGCCTCCTGAAGTCCTTAGCAACGGCACAGGAGCCTCCCACCCAACCACCCCCGTGCTGAAATAGAACTAATTGAGACATTAAGAGGTGATGGAAGAGGTGATAAGAAACAAGAAAAAGGACTTTCCATAGAAGACATTCACAGAATGATTTGAGAGGTAGATTAGCACACAAAGGCAGAATGTCGCTTTCACTGGACTAGACCCTGAAATCCACAAACAAACCACTGCTAATCCAATGGGAACCAGAGCTTATAGTAAATACAACAACAGTTCATAGCTATATTCATACAAACATTATCTCTAACAACACATTTTTCTGTTTCCCCTGGATTTCACAGCCAGCTGGTCACCACAAACTGTGTAAATAGGGCAGCCTATTGTCTCACGTTTCAGCTCTTCTTTCACACAACAAAATCAAAAGGAATTCTTATTAAAATCATAAAAGCTATGGTGAATGAAGACAATAGCCAACTGAGATAAAATATAACAAGAGATAAAAAGAAAAATAGATAAGAATAATACAACAATATCATGTCTATCAAACAGAAAAAGTTTGCCTTGTTTTTTTAGTGCTGACGTTACATGCAACATAATCATCAATAAAAAGGCTACAATACGATAATACACAAAAGATAAAGACGAGAACGAAAACAGACAACAAGAGTTTGTCAATGTGCCTCTTTTCTTTTGTATTTTTAAACAAAGCCAAAGGCAGAGATACTATTTAAGTAATGACCATAGTGTAACAATAAAAGAAGAACTATGAATATGTGATAATAAATGTTCACGAGTGGACAAAATAATACAAAAACACTCAAAAAGTTATTATAGTGATTAGGTTTGATTACCCATCCACGCCCAAGGCTTTATATTTCCTAAACGTTGGTTAGAGACAAGTAAGGTAGCACATTTCTAACTGGATTTGAGCCTCTCGTTACTTCACATGATTGCAGGTGCATATCGGGTATTACCTGTGTATCAAAGTGTGCGGTGCCAATCCATACATTGAGTTCAGTCAATTGATGGCCCACAAAATGTGGCATACATTTTATCAGTGGATTGTTTGGTGGCACGGAAGTTTTTTCCAAAGATATACATTACAAACCATCACTGTCTTCAATTAGTAAAAACCTGGCATCTAAATATTATCAACAATTCTAATGAGCTTAACAAGAAACCTTGGCTTTAGTTTCACACTGTCGCCACTATCTGAATGAAGTGACAGGCCACGACCAGGTCAATGCACTGGTTTGCTGTTTAACTAATCCACTTATGCAGGCAAACAAGATAAAACTATTCTGAAGGCTAGAAAAATGAACAAAACAATAATTATTGCATGTACTCTCCACTGACTGTTGATCTTTTTTATCATGCATGTCATCAGACCTGTAAGTGAACCCAAACCCTGTTGTGCTCTGAATTTATCAACATAAAATAAAATAAAATAAAATAAATAACAAGTTTTATGACTGCTACAACTAAACTTTCACATGAAATTTTAATAAAATAACATTTTAAATAATTCTTTTACAACTGTCTTCTCGTAAATGACGCAATTTAATGTAACTGGACTAACACTTAACTAGCATATTAACCCTTCCCTTGCTGTTGCTCGAATTAAATCCACTAGCCCTGTATATTAACAAAGTTTTTGTTTGATTGTGCTTTTAGCTCTAATTACATACCCACTCTCTATTAACAAGGAGATTGATTAATTGGTGTTTTTACCACACTTAAGGTTATTTCACTTACATGTATTATGAAGGTGTGTCAGCCTAATCGGTGAAGGAATCCACCCTAAAGGACAAGACAACACAGAAGACACCACAAAACATTAACAGGGAGAAACACAGAACACCACACAAATTGGCTTCCTGATGCTCTTTAGCCCAGAGAGCACCAGGGCACAGTAAGCTACTTGCGACCGAATCGAACAAGATGGATTATGAATATCAGCATGTACCTGTCCGAACATTTTAAGCATAAAACACCACCACATGGCATAAATCATTTGCCAATTTGAGAAGAAACCAAAAAATGTTGTTTGGTCATGCACATCATGATTGGCTCTACTGCTTGTTATCTTCAGCCCATAAATACAGGCAAAAATTATGCAACATGCAATATAGAATATGCACAATAAATAAACTGTTATTATGGTTTAAACTGCTGCCATTCCTTAATGCTGAGATTTAATTCTTAAGTGTCTATAAGCGAGCTACAACAGGTGGTCCAATTATGCGCAAAAATTAACACAAAACACTCACATAATCACCAAAATAAATGTGTGTGCATCTCATGAAAAATCATAACTATGTATTTTTCAAATAAAAGAGAATATGATGGTATTGAAATAAAGAATACCAGTGTTATTTGGAATCTGGCCTGGTGTCTACAATTGCTGCATCCACCATCTGTGTGTATACATACTGATCAACTATTTATAAAACACAGCCACTACATTCAACCACAATTTGTTACCGAGTTTTTTTAATTGTGGTTAATTCTGACTCACGCTAGAGATATTTGTACAGCAGCAGAGCAGCCTAGTCAACAATCTGTTCTGTATTACAGGCAGTATCTAACGTTACATATGTGGCAAAGGTTTCGTGTGTAGGTAAAAAGTACAATAAACCCATAAAATTGCTTAAATTGGAAAAACGTTCCTGTAAACAGTTACAAAAAATATAAATTATATTGTTTGTAAATTATTCTATAGAAAGACATTCAGTATATATGGCTACCTATAATTTACAAATCTTACGGTACCTCCGACTCTCTGAAAATGTCTTTTTATTAAATCAAATCCATTTTTTATATATTCAAATGATTACTTTTCTGTAATTGCCCAAAAATGTTTGGTATGGCATTTAACTTATGTTATGTTTAAGGACCATCTGGAATTAACACAGCAGTTCATCTTAAAATATACAATTAATCATCAAATACACAAACCACACTTTTGTAGAGCAAAGTTAAGACTTCAACAAAAGGTACACTTGGATGCATGGTGATTCAATATTTTGGTTTATTTAAAAACCATTATCGAAATGAATAAACCAAAATATTGAATCACCATGCATCTGTGTGTGTCTTTTGTTGGAGTCGTAACTTTGCTGTACTTTGTAAAACTCAGCAGTAGAAATAATACTATTTACACTTAGTTTTCTTACTGGTCATCCATACTAAGCTGAAAACTTTAAGACACACAAGGAAATAAATGTAACCATAGAATAATATTTCAAGGGAAATATCTTTGGAATATATTGTGACATTAATGTGTGTGTCTTATGTGTGTGACTTCAAGAGAAATTTGTGACCTATTATATTGTGATAGTGAGAAATTTTACAATTTATCCAAGAGTGGCATTAGGCATAAAAACTGATAGTGATTGGTTACCTTAATTGTATGCAACCTATGTACACAATTTTTTAATTTTCACCATCCACATAATTAATGAAACCATCCACTCAAAACAAATGTAATACCTGGAGTAAACAGGATATCAAACAGATCAAAAAAACAGATAAGGGGCAGTAACTCTTACAGCCAAACTCTCTCCTCCACTGAATAGCTACATGTAGCCCACTTTTAGTCCAAAGGCTAACAACATTGTGTAGGTGCTACCGAAATGCATTTTGACTAAATGCAATTTTAATTTTAAGAAATTGAGCCACATTTTTTTTTTCTGAGCTACTCTTCAACAAATTAAACCGAAAAGACCCTGACTACTCTGACTTGTTTTAATTTAAACCTACAATACAAATGGAATGAAACAGAAACTTACCGCTGGTAAGTATAGGAGTATATAGGAGCACGGCCATTTACAGGGTTGTAATTTGGGAACCTGTAATGTCCTGCATGCAGGGAAGTACAGACCATGATTTTGAAAGTTTTAAAGAAATCTGTCTTGGAAAACATAAATATTTATTTTTTTATGCAGATATTGAATATTTAAATCAGGCTGCTCTGGTGGGATTTTCAAAACAAGCATTTGCACCGGGTAAGTTTGAGAAATTCCTTTTGGTATTTTGGGTAAATTTTTGCTCTCTTCATTTGGTGCCCTGTAAGCCTTAAATGAAGCCCAGTAAATTAAAATAAACTGAAATTAATAAAAATAAGTAGCATAAAGATAAATGTGATTATAATGCCCGAGTGAACAGAACACTGGGCTTAGTGGTAAATCATGTGGGCCTCCATGAACTGGTTAATGTTAATCAGGGACAACTCCTTAAATAAAATGTCAAGCTTCAAAATGCAGTGAATAAATTTACTGTACATCTATTCTATAAGGTATTAAATTTGTTGGGGTGATGTTTAATTTCTTGCCCTCTAATCTTTTTAATAGTTTTAATAGTCTGCCTCTTATTGCTTTTTATATTAATATCTAGCTCAATAGTGTGATTAGAAAATAAATTTATGTAGAGAGGCTTTCGGCTTCGGAAATGTCTCTACAAATACCTTCCGCCAGATAACAAAGATTTTAAAGTCTCTCAAAGAATTGCTTAAATAGATTTACTGACGACAATTTTATATAAACAATCTAGAGATATAATGGGCAGTCTTTTGGGGAGCATACTATATTTTTTATTTTGGGAATAGAGGGAAACACTGAATAGCATTTGCAATTGAAAAAAAAATTGCTTTGATTTGTATGAAGGCATTTATTTTGATTTGGAAAAATACATGCTGTTCCGATCAGTCATGTATTGGGTAAAAAAAAAGATCATGAAAAGATAAGTACAAACATGCAAAACCATGCCAGTTTGAGACAATAGAGTAGCATGACAACTCCAAAAAATGATGAGCAATTCATGTTTGACTGTATATTTCGGTTAAATTAAACCATCTTCAGCATGCCAGTTTCGCTTTCATATGGCCTTGATTAGCTATGTTTTATGAGTATTAACATGTAATGTAAAAATAATGATAGTTGTTGTTTTATGAGTATTAACATGTAATGTAAAAATAATGATAGTTATACAGGTAAATAAATCAGCCAATAATCTTTACCTCAATGAATAATGAAATCTAACTACATACCTACATTGTAGTTTCCATTGTTTATAGCATACTTGAAGTCTAGAAAGGTACAATTTTTTCATCCCTGCAAAGCTTGTCAATCAATAAATGTCTGTATTTGACATATGTGACATTAAAATACGGATTCCGCACATTGTTAATTCTGACATTTTATCCTACATGAGGGGTACTCTATTTATACCCTACCTGAACAACGACTAGCAAGAGAATTTACCTGACAGCTGATTTTTTTTAAACACAGACCCTGATTGATCGCAGTAATGGTATAACACTCAAATTGGTTTAACAACACATATCAATAACATTGTGTTTACTGTTCAATCTACAGAATTGGACGTCTAATTTGCTTAAATAAATGTGACTTCCCTGTTAAAATGTGCACCCAATACTAGTCAAAAATAATTATTTAGTTTTAATAAACGACAATACATTATAAGGAAAAAAGAATGACAGCAGAGTTCTCTATCGAATGAATTAATTCACATTTAATATAATTACATTTACAAAAAAAAATTGCAATTCAATTCTTGCATCTAATGACATCTAACAGTTAATTTTAATACAGAAAAATAATGACAATGATGTTTTTATCATCACAAACAGTTATAAGATGACATTTTAGAAAAATCCTTTTTCTTTTCTCTCAATCCAGAGTCAAAATCGTTGAACTCAAATGGATTAGAAAATAATTTTCATTAAGATTAAAACCCATAAAATCAGAGAATGTATAAAATAAATTTTAATAAGGATAAAATGCAATTATTTCAACTTTGTCATTAGTGTTAAGGGATTTTCTAAAAAAGCAGCAAATAAAAACATTCATATAAGACAAATGGTTATCTACACACTTTTCCACCATGATGTTGTATAGGTTTCACAACATTATTTATTTTTTACAGAAAGGAAGCATTTGTTACTGAAAAGTGTGGTTTGTTAATAGCAGTGCTAAATGACTTAGCAACAACAAGTAACACCTGGTTCATATACATATACCTTACAGGAACTGGTTAGTTTCTGAGAAATAATGTTTATATGTGTAGTATTGTTAACAGATTGTGAAGATGATCCCACATAAACCAAGAGGGATGAGTTATCAATCTTAACACAGAACAGAAAGCTGATCAGCTGGGTCATGTTGAATTTGAGGTACATTGTAGCATAGGATTCAACCAGGAACTGATCGCAGTGAACTAAAGACTGGATGTAGAGGTTTCTTTGTGACAATGGACAAAAGACATAAAATCTCTCTATCAGGAGTTTGAATTGACATTTCCTGTTTGAACAGTCCACACCAAGAGCTATTTGAGCACATGAGACGCCCAAAAACCCTCCACTTCAAGCAACACCCTACTTCTAGTCACATAGAAAACTAAACTGTAGAGGCTTCATTAAAAACCTTCTGAACTAGTGGACCTATTTTTTTCAAATAGTGTCATTACACAAAAAAAATAACCAAAAGAATATTTGTGAAAAATAGTATTGTTTCAGCAGTTTACGATATATGAAAATAATAACCTGATGGAAATTATTTCAAACTTCACTGTTTTATCTTCTTAATTTGATCAAAATGTTTTTCTTAACAATCAAACAAAATCTATTTTTAATGATCAAATGAGGATGTGACATAGACTGAATACAGGTTGTTAAATTACACACATCAAAGTCATGATAGAATGTGCCCACCAAGAACTATTCACTAATCACTATTCAGACAGTCAGCCATTACAATACATCAAACTCCATTATGTGAACAGGACATACAAGATCAAGTAAATAACCAGGTAAACATTCCTGTTAGATCACTTTTAACAGGTACAAATTCTACGCAATTACGCAATGTAACATTCTTTCATGACACTGCAGGGAAATCAATCTGAATGCAAACCTTAATCAACTTTATCATTATTTGAACATAAAGTGAAAGAAATCCAGTTGTAATGACTTAAATTTCATAAAACTTTCTCAGAGTTTCTGAATTATTTATTCATTTAATAGCTGCTTTTCCCTTATATCTATTAATGGGTGTTAGAAGTGTGCAGAGAGACGCATACACAAGCTTTAATGCGGTTTTATTTAACTGTTTGTTTGTTTGGTGTTTAACGTCGTACTCAAAGGTATTTCATTTATATGACGACGGATTCTCCACTTCTTAATCTGCTCTACTCAATACGGCGGAAAACCGTGAGGAAACCTCATAAAAACTGCCCCCGCAATTGCCGAAGTCACCTCATGTGACTTCCTCATATACCTCAGGTCCACTGGGAGACACGAACCCATGCGGTACATCGAAGGAGGATCTGCAGTCGGACGCGCTAACCAGTGAGCCACGGCGCGGGCCCCTTTATTTAACTGAAATGATGACGTGCCATCCCAATGGGTGAAGGATACCACCCTTAATGACCCTGAGAAAACATAAACACCACAATACATTTACAGGACAAAATATAAGACACACAACAAATTGGCTTCCTGATGCCCCTTAGCTCAGAGAGCACCAGATAACAGGAGACTCACGCCCAACCACTCGCATAAGTTTTTGATGTGAATTTTAAAAAACACAGAAAATTCTTAAACTTAACGAAAACATCATCTACTATGTTTAAATTGTACAGGATAAATTTTAGATTAACTAAATTAAATAATTCAGAAAGTTGTTGGCAACTTCTGACGTACATACTAAAGAAATAACTGCTAATGAAGTTTAAATGAATTACATAAGTAAATATGATAGTAGATAATCCAGTTACCATTTTAAACGGAAAAGATAGTAGATAACACAGTTACCATTTTAAACGGAAAAGATAGTAGATAACACAGTT
>JAVFBZ010169008.1:0-33246 GCA_032466195.1 Katharina tunicata
ATGCCATTTTTGAATAAATTGGTCTTTCAATCGATTTTCCAGAACATGTACAAAACTAGATGGAATGTTAACACCTTATGTTTCCCAAACATTATTGTTCAGTAAAGTATCATTGGGCAGGGCGTAAAAAAGCAATCAATGATTTAAGAAATCGCGGACAGAAATGTTTGCTGTTTTATGAATATGTCCTTATTTAGTTATCGATGTAAACATATATAAAAATGACAAAAGTGAACAGCAACAGTTTTATTATAGATTGTAAAAAGAAAATGAAAGTACTCTCATAAGTTTAATACCTTTGCATCAGAACAATGTTGGACACGGACCTAGCAGACAAATTTTTCGTAATTTATATCAGTTAATGCATTTTTAGTTATTAGTTTTTGTAGCCAAAATGTGTTGCTCTGGGTTCAATGTCTTGAGTTATAAGCGTTATGATTAAAATCGGTAGATCGAATCTTAATTTATCTTATGATAATCACATTTTTTCTTATATTCCAGGGATTGCGAAATCTTTTTATTCACCGCTGCCACTTTCTGCACTAACGAAACAAACGTGTGGAGATTTATCGAACACCTGCGAAGAAGTGGTCGAAAGTTGACTATATATTCTCACCGAGTAACCTTACTGTACCAGATGAGAACCAGAAATAACTATACGAAATCCATTTTGGACATCAATGGAACATTCTCTCTCAAGCGTACTTAGCTGTAACCAAGCTGCCACTGCTTTGAGAAACTAATAAGTGTCATAAAACTGAAAGCATGGTAAAATCCATTAGGTTAGTTGACCTGATTAATTGATTGATTGATTGATTAGTCTTAACGCGGTGAACAAGGGAATTTGAAATCACTTAATTGTGTTAAGTGATTTCAAATTCTCTTCTTCACCGCGTGTTAGAGCTGTTGAGAAGATGTTCCTCCAGTGCTAACTATGACATCATGAATGTAGGTTTAAATACTGCCCTTAGCCAGACGAAATCCATTGGGAACCACTCATTAATTAACGTTTAACATTCCTCACCACGTGGCCATTAAATCCTTACAGGAGTTAACTTACGGAAATTCCAAGGATTAGACGCTCTTTTTTCTTTCGTTATCAGGCTAATCGAGTGGATGTAGAACACTTCCGTTCAAGATATCGTATTTCAGCATCTTCTTGATCATTTGTCATTCTGCAAGTAACTTCCATATTGCTTTTAATAAATCAAGCCATCCTGACATATACTCTCCCGACAAAGAAACGCAACATTCAATTTTTTTTATCCAAATATGAATTTTCAACATCATTTTAAATACAGAAATAAGCATCACATTACACTGAGATTTAGCACTGATTGTTCAGATTTTAAAGTTCATTAAAATGTAAAAATTTATCACATTAAAGTCCATAGCGCTCAGATGACGTCAATGCAAAGTCAATATCTGTTGTGCCCACCATAAACATGTAACACAGCACGGACCCGTCTTGGCATAGACATCATCAATCGACGAATACGGTTTTGCGGAATTCTCCTCCATTCTTGCTCAAGAGCCTGCTGCAGTTGTTGCAGAGTTTGCGGCGCTGGATGACGACTGCGCACGCGTCTATCCAAATCATCCCACCAATGTTCTATTGGGTTCAAACCTGGTGATTTGGACGGCCAGGAGAGCACTGTTACGTTCTGGTTGTCTAGAAATTCAACAGTAGCACGAGCTGTGTGCGGCTGAGCGTTGTCGTGCTGAAAAACTTCCCTACGGAGGTCCATTATGGGCAGCATGTGTGGTGTCAAAACCTCATCTCTGTATCGAGCGGAGTTAAGGTTGCCGGGGATGTGCACCAGTTGAGTTTTTCGGGCGCAGGATATGGCACCCCACATCACACTTCCTCCGCCGAAATTGTCGACCTCAAGGACGCAGTTCCTTGCAAACCTGTCATTCTGGCGTCTGTAGACACGTGTACGACCATCTCTTCTCTGCAGCTTGAATCTGGATTCATCGCTGAACCAGACTCGCCTCCAGTTTCGCAGGTTCCAGTCCCTTAATCTGTTGCACCATCGGACCCTTGCACGTCGATTCTGTTGTCTCAGTACTGCGCCAAAGTAAGGGCGTCTGGCGCGTAAGCCGTTTTGACTGAGACGGTTTCTGACTGTCTGTGCCGATATTCCTCGGAGACCTGGGACATTTGCTGCTGTTTCTGTTGCGCTTATGGTCCGGTTTCTCAGGTGAAGTAACCAAATGTAGCGATCTTGGGCTGCTGTTGTGATCCTAGGCCGGCCAGAACGTTGATGGTCAGCTGTTGAACCGGATTGCTGGTACCGTTGCAAGAGCCTGGAAATCGTGCTCCGGTGAACATGATAAAGTCTAGCGACTGCATTCTGTGATTCACCGGCAAGGAGACTACCAATGACGACGTTCCGGGTAGCTGCGTCTAGTCTTGGCATATCGTAGCAGACTGGAGAAACAATTTAACGACTGAATTCAATTGAAGAGTCATGTGTCTTTTATACCTATTAAACCCGCGTAAAGGCAAGGCATGATTCGCACGTGCAACTGCCCTAAGTTTTTTCCTACGCCTTCCTCGCGCAGCGTTACACAAAGGCAGACCCGAAAGTCACGTGTGATCAACAGCCACTATCAGGTGCTTAAATTCAATTATCGGACATTTACATTATAACATGATCATGTTGTCATGTCTCAATCACGCAAATTTGGAAGAATTCATGTTTGAATTTTTTTTGTGATGTTGCGTTTCTTTGTTGGGAGAGTATATTTTATGTCGTTCAGAAATTGACCGTTAATTTATAATTTGTATAATTTCTGTTAATATTATTTGGATAACGGCATTTACTGCTGGTGATTCAGTGCCTAACTCTGAGGTCGTGGGTATCAACCTGCACAAATATCTACATTAGAATCTGTTCAATATCAGAGAGTGCTAACACAAAAAAATACAATCAAGTAATCTGTTTCGATTAAATAATTGGAAAACAATTTGGAACTTTAAAGGCCATTTCTGTTACACGTTTCTCTCTACTATCGTTTTCCTTTCACCAAGCTGGTTTAAGCTTTTTAACCTGTCCCTAGACCTGTGCGTTCAAAATTATCTTTATGTACAAAGGTCTTCTTCCCTGACTAAAATAATCCCGAAGCATCCATCATGGCCTGTTCTGTTATTACTGCCACTCCCATCCTAAACAGCTGACATTTACGCCGCATAAAGCAGAAGTCAGCCCGAAAACAACAATCCATAGAAAAGACTTAAGTTATTGGATTGGTCGACTTTTTGCCATTAACAGATACTTTTTGGAAACGTATCCAATCATTTTGAATTCAGTGTATTGTCAGAACACGTCTCAATTATTAATTTATAAGTATGAAGCATTTCTTTGAATCTAAATAAATATACACATGCCATTAATTTTGCCCTTGTGCATTTTACTAGAGGCTTTTTGGCCAACTATTTCTTTAACCAGATGAGCCGCCCCCTGGCCCAGTTAGTCTTGGGTTGTGGAGCCGCGTTCAGCGTAACAGTTGTAATTTACGGAACCATGTCAACCTTTGGAATATGACGGTGTCTGTGCAGATAGCGAATTGGTTTTATGAGGTTTCTTCCAGGTTTTCCACCAATTACCCGCCAGTTAATGTCTTCATATAAGTGAAAAACCCTTGAGTACGACGTTTAACACAAATCAAATAAAATAATCACTTCTAAAGCAAACCATTTGATGTGGGTATCGAGAAAACATCGTTTGACCTTCTTGGTAACTTTTTTAATAACCATCCTGAATGTCTTTTGATACTTTTAAGTATAAATATCTTGATTGCTATGGTGTTATTTGCGCATATTTTTTGTCGGGCCAATACCAATATACAGCCCTGCATAATTTGCATATTTATACCTCTACTTCTAAAAGTAAGGATAGGTTTTAAAAACTTTGATTGGCAGTGTACGGCAATGTTAACAAAATACCCTTTGTTAAATGCACACTTGTCTTCCGTTTACTTATTTCGCCTCTCTCCGATACAGCTATGTCTGTGATACATATATACCCACCAATGCTAACTACTGTTTAATTGTTAATCCGATGGGCTCAAACCTTTGGTTTTTCGAAAGTTTTGATAATGCTTAACGGTGACAAAGGTTTGAGATCCACATATAGGGCGTTTCGTAACTTCAGACCACATAAACATCCCTGTAACGGACACATACGCGTCGGATTGAATAAAATTGATGACGGAAATACTCCCTTACATTTTTACTTTGATTTAAAAACACCAAAGACAACAATAAACCAAGACGGTTCAGAAATCTTTGGCATAGAATGAAGAGAAACAACTTCCTAAGCTTAATAGCCGCTGACCTAGATTGTGCATGTGGCGTAAGCATTTAGACCAGTGCAGAGCAAGAAATGTCTGCTGTCGCAGGAAAAATTGATTTCAAATTAGTGAGAAATATTTTTCAGACCAAGGTTAAAAGATGAAAAAGCATTCTTGTTGCCAATCTTGTTTGTTGTGACACTTCTTGTGTGTATTTTAGAGAGTTTTAAGGCGCTTGTTGAAAAATGTACAAAGAGTCCAATGGGTAGAATTCAGACGATGCACAATTCAACATGCATATTGCTGACAAGTAAGATTAAATTCGAGCTCGACCCATGTAACTGTTATATGTATGTCAATTCGGTGCATCTGAAATCAAACGGTGAAAGGCCCATGCTATCCTCTGACGTCAGTAGGCCTGGACGGGACAATGTCAGTAACGCCAGGTATTTCACCCCCAGTGTATGCCGAGTAAACTAGTTTTATTCCTTGAAGAAAAGTAATGTCAACAGCATATCGTATTTGCTTCAAGCTAATAACAAACGTGTGGCGGCTTTTTTTATTCCGTCTTTTATGAGTGACGAGCAGGTATACTGGCATAGTATTGCAAAAAACACTTTGGGGGTACAGCCCCGTTATATAAGTGAGATATCCTTGAGCACGGCGTTAAACACCAGTCAATCAATCAACCTAGGAACCACTCACTGCAGAGGCATATAAAGTTGAAAATTGGACTAGTGCATATCATTACCGTGTTTACGGCGTTTAAAAAGTATTTTTAGATAAATTATTCTATACCTTATACACATTATAATGATAATTAATACCTGTACAGCCTAATAATCGTAATAAATGTAAAAGTTATCCAAAATATTGCATGTATTTATATATTCTGAAAACCTCGTGACGGAATCACGCGCAAAAAACTAAATTTTCAACCAATGACCACTTCTCCTTAAAATTGTGCGAATTTTTTCCTTAATGTACTTCATGTTATAGCTATTGTGACACGGTGTGTCTTCGGAGTACAATTGTAAGCTTTTGGTGTCTGTTTAACGTTTTTCCTTACAACACGAGCTTATATAGGTGCGTGACGGAATCACATTTTGTTGTGTGACGGAATCACGAGTACGAATTTGCCCATAGTTTAGGCTGGTAAAGTATCATATATGATACATGATGTGTACATTTAACTTCTCAAACAGTTTAAAGCAATACACATTTTAATTATAAGCAGCTACAATTACCTCCAATAAACTTGTGTGTTTGAGAGAAAGATATCCACTTTGTACGAAGAAAATAATATTATCTTGAGCTAAAATGTGAGTTCAATCGTATGCTAATTAAGTAAATTAAATTTCATTTGGAAACATACCCTGTTACATCATAGATGTTATTATTCATATACTGTTTTCACATTTAAATAATTCGTTGTCAAGAATTCCGTCACCCTCAGCATATGTCTCATGGAACCATTCATTGATCGGCATTTCAACCTCTCTTCGGTCTTCTTTAAGTCATCTGTGCTACCGAAAGTTTACCCACATTCTCCACAAAAAAATAGCCTCATTGATTCAGGCCACAAATTTGTGCATGAGGTATGATAAATTGTAATCATCACTTTCTGCGGACGTTGAAGTTATGGGAAGTCTTGCTTAAAAGAATTGCTGACCTCTTAGGTGATTTGAAAAAAGTGCAGCTACCGCCGCACACAGTAACAGGGTCAACATTTATTGTACCAGGCACCAATGGCGTATTGGACCACAAATCGTTCAGGTTTACACTGAGAACAAGTGCCATCTATGTCTTGCTGAGAACAGATATGTGGACGTGGATTTGCTGGCTTAGAGATCTTACAGCATTTCCGAAAGACTGTGCATCAGAGACAACCACTTATCTACTTATGACCTTTCGATATACAATCCTTTTGGGGTTTCCACCTAGTCCGTCGTTTTGCCCATTTCCATGGCACAAATTAAAATAGTTCCGATTTATTTTCATACTGGACTCTTCTCTAACATCCTAAACGACGACTGATGAGTAGATGTACCATCTGGTACAATCGTGGCTTTATAAATTGTCATCTGCCTTTGTCTCCAGTGGACAGACTGGATCTCATGTTGAAATGAGACTGTATAACTTTCTGCGAACTGCATTGGTAACAAGCACGAAGTGCTATATCTGATGCTTTTGTCGATTTCTTACAAGTTTGACTGTCTTTTATAAAATAAAATAAAATATGCCCTAGAATCGTTACTAGCGGACTTCTGATGAGGCTCAACGCGTTTTTTGTTACTGTACTGTCATACGTACGATTTACTCCTACGAAGTCTTCGTTAGGCTATACTCTTTCCACTGAAACCATCATAAAGTTTGATCCATGGTCCATGGGCCATTTATAAACGTGTTAGCAAACATCTTACTATCTCAGCACTCAGCATAGTACATTATGTGGCATCTGAAAGCTCAATTCTACAAATTTTGGCATCCAATAGGCTTCAGAGAACTTGAAAATGTGACGGAATCACAAGCGATTTAGTGATTCCGTCACGGAATTGAGTGATTCCGTCACGTTGATTTAAGCATTTCCAAGCATTATTGGCCCTTTATTCTTTGCTTATACATGGGTAGTAAAGGTTTAGCATTATAGCAAAAATAATTTTACATTAAACGATTCGTGTTCTGTGAAAATAAAAAAATCAGAATCACCAAAATCGCAAAATGCGACTTTGGCTTGCACGTGGTGATACTGGTTGCCCAAGATGGTGTTATGCGGCTCAAATCACTATAAACTTTGTAATTTCAAACTGTGGAATACTGTACGTGTTGATAACACCAATAATTATGTTAATTGTTACGTACCTACTCCTTGATGACGGTGGATAAAAGATGTCAAAATGCATATGTTTAGATGTCAAACTGTCCATGATAGAGAATAATATCCGGTTGAGTTTTGCTGCTCGCACATCACTTGACTCGATATAAATATTCATATCTGTAGTCGTTTTCAATTATTTAAATACCACGCTCTTCAGAAAATATTAACATGTACTGCAATAGTCAATATGAATTTAGCGAGTTCTGGTTGATGTTTACGTGGAATTCATGATATACATACGGAGGGAAAAGCCTTTAATTCTGTTTTTTATACAGTAACATTTTATTAAAATTAAAAACACAAGAAATCTCCTATCATGGTTATACACATACAAATTGAATCATAGTTTTAATCTCTTGATTATGATATTGCAATTTAAAAAATTTACAATGAATTTCTTTTATAGTTAGCGAAATAATCGTGTGCTTTTTTTTTTTAAATGTTAGCCACTACAACAGAAACTCCATTAATCGGCTTGAAAGAAACAGGGAAACACCTTTAGGCCTATGCTTTTTATTACAAAGGAAATTTATTTGTATTCAAACTCTCACCTTAGATCCAAAAATATTATTTTTAATATCGTGGTTAGGATATGGGTTAACCGGTTAAGTGTGTATTTGTGTGATATACGTACTCAAGACTTAATGCTTTATTTGGTTTGGTATTTTACGCCGTACTTAAGGTAATTTCACTCATATGACGGTCCGCCAGCCCAATGATTGAAGGAAACCACCCATGATGACGCTGACAAACCCGTAGACAGTACGAAAAACAGGACATCACATAAAATCGGCTGCCTGATGCCCCTTGGCACAGAGAGCACCGGGGTAAAGGAAGCTCTCACCAACCTGGCAGGAAAACAACCCCGACGGTGTGTTGCCATTGACCTGGTTTTGGTTTTCTTCATAGCCTGGCTGTGTGTTTCCACTTATAACTCTGACATATTCTTAACAACTGTAGAAAAAAGGAAATAAATAAACAAATAGTTCGAAATAACAACATGTTTCTATTCCATCAGATTTTTTTCAGCATCAACAGCTTAATGTAGAATATAAACGCGAGTCGCGTTCGAAGCTGCATGGAAAACAAATTATTTCTTTACATTTAAAATATCTATAAACCTCTAAATATTAGTTTTAATAAATGTTAGCCAACAAAACATTATAGCGTGTGTTGTTAACTGTCTTACTGAGACTCGGCCTCATTCCCTAACTTTTTGGGCGCTTTTGAAGGACTAATAATAACTAGAAATTTGCTTTACATAACAACTTTTCCCCAGATCACCATAACATGAAGAGAAGTCACACCCGCACAATTGTACAGGCATTGACAGTGCCAGCATTGGCTCACGCGAATTGCTTATTTTCATCAAAGTAAATGTCACATTAGCAAAATGTTAATTTGATTCTGCTAAAGAAAACGACAATGGCACAGAAATTTCGTCGAATCGAAATCTGAAGAACCAGTTTAATGTCAAAGATAGATTTATTATTATATCTTGATCTTGAATTATAATGGTAGCATATATACGTTTCGCAGAAAAGAAATGCAAATTTGTATTGATATGCTTCATCGTGCGACGTATTATGTATATCATTTCTGCTTTACGTTATGTCTGCTTTACTTCCGGGTACATCTTGGAAACTTTGACGCTCTGTTTTGATTAGTGGTCTTTCAAAATGGTTTTTATTTGGCTTTCGGTTCGGTTATAGGACCGCACGGGGCAATTGCCACTTTTTTAACTTTCCGTGTAATGTTATATCTAAATATAGTAGTAGCATGTACCCGGAAGTGGAAGGAATGTTGTGAAATCTCTAATCACATGACGTGACTTACAGGCCCAAGTGGAAGGAATGTTGTGAAATCTCTCTAATCACATGACGTGACTTACAGGCCCAATTGCAACATATTTCAGAATTGAGTTGCTGAAGCTAATCTATATATTCCGAAAAGTGTTTTGTTTGGTTGGCGTTTAACGACTGAATCGTAGGTGTGTGTGCGTGTGTGTGTGCGTATGTGTGTGCGTATGTGTGTGTGTGTGTGTGTGTGTGTGTTGATTTTAACTGATTAAAGGGTCTGGTAACCTGTTGGTTATAACTATTTGATCAATTGATAGCTGACTGAATGTCGACCTAAAGCAACTCAACTTTCATCAAACTGTAAATCTACACTAGTGCAATAAATTGTGTCAACGGTCGAAGTGCAAATAAAATAAATAGTTTATTTCATGTGTTGATCAAAAATTTAATAAGGTGAAAACTAATTATTAAGTTTATCCGATATATGCAGCGAACGAATATTTTTTTTCTTTCCAGAGATATCGTTGTAAACTTAAAGGCATAACATATAATATATAAGATTAAGTGAAATTGAAATGATAAATTGTAATATCTTCTTTTAAAGGCATATAGAAGTCGAGACACTAAAAAGAGGATTAGATTTTATGGAGAAAACTTGTGGTTCCGGTTAAGTTGTGGTTTAAGAGACGTAAAGTACGTAAAGGCAGTTTTTCGGTGTCTTCGGAGATCGAGGACTGGTTTCACGATGTTTCTCAACTGTTTTCCACCATACAACAGAAATTATCATCCATAAAGTCGTATGATATTTTATGAATTCAACGATTTTCAGTTACAGACAAAAAAGTGTTATCAAAACAGGACGCAATTATACCAGGATGTTGTGAAAATTCGCGACTAATTAATTTGGCTTGACTTTTCCCATGCAGTTAACTATGGAAGCTCATTGCGGCCATCGAGTTGTCGACGTTGAGAACCCGAGATCCAAATTAAATCTCGTGTTCTCGAGTTCTCGACGTCGAGATCTTGATGGCCGCAATGAGCTTCCATAGTTAACTGTACGAACGTCGACCGTTGTGGCAGCAAACGAATAACGGTAGCTGAATCGAGTCTCGCGTATCCGGTATAGATCAAACCTGTTTGTTGTTGATGAAGTGATACAGCTGGGGCATGTATGTGTAGACATGTTATACACGTAAATGACTTATCTGTAGAACTAGTTGCCTCAAACATCAGATTCCCATAAATCATCTTCGCTTAACTACATAAACCTGAATCTCAATTTTCTAGATATTTGTTTAAATTTTGTTACGCTTGTTGGAATTTCCACGTGGGGCTTTAAAAAGTCGGTCAGTATGACGTCATTGTGGGCGCGTTTTAAGTGTCACTGTCACTCTCGCAGCAGATATATATTCTTACTTATTTTGCCATTTTATATTGCTCAGTATGGCACATTCTAAAATAGAGAATCAAATCATTCTCCCTACCGTCGAGTCTTTGACTCTAAGGCACTGATTGATTCGCCATTTATAGCCTTAGTGTCCCTTACTCTTGCCACTGGTAATTTTAACAACAATTCTACAGTGGTGGGCGTTATTTTTAATGTCTACACTACAAGTTTCATATCTTGTGTACAGAAATGAATCAAGGGCAGAACAAAAACTCAAGAATATGAGTTAATTTACGCGAGGAATGTTACAGGGGCCAGGGGATTGGTTCAGGAACTTGTCAATTCGCAGACGACCAAGCTTTTGTCACGTGATCTTAAAAGATCTTATTCAACAAAATTGAGATCGTTTCCAATCCTACTGTTACAGGAAGTAATGCCAGGGGGTCGTGGCACAGAGGGAGGCGCCGTTGGACTGCACAGTGAGCTTCCTTCACTGTACCCCGTGAATGTTCGAATCGCCTTTAAGGCCTAATAAGTATGGGGTGTTTTTTAGTGACTGCGGAGATCGGGGAGCGATATTCGCGAGGTGTCTTCCCAGTTTTTCACCGTACACCGGCAGCCCAAAGTCGGCATATAAGTGAAATATCTTTGAGCACACAACACCACTGCATGCGCCATTAAAATTAACAAACAAACAAAACACCACTGAAATAAATAAATGGATCAATCAATCAATCAATCAACCAATCAATCAATCAATCAATCAACCAATCAATAAATACAAAAATACATCTATGCTGTATGAAAATAAATGTGACCGAAAAAATCATCAACACAAAAAGGAAATTAGACAGGTAATAAGTTGATAAGCACGTTGATGAATGTATTTTTAACTGTTTGAAAAGTCTTGCTAGCCAATTATTTATTTAGTTATGTTGGTGAAATTTGTATTTCGGTTATGTATAGGTATGAAGGATTAAAGAACTTCCATCACGTGTTGTTGTTGACAATCACTCGTGTGCTTCCGGGGCGTGCTTTTGAAGTGTCATTTTTGTAACTTAACTAATCTGTCGTTATCCATGTGAGACAAATGTTTGAAATAGCTCTACGGCAGTGTATAAAAGGCTTTAAATGTCATATTTAGTGAGATTAACAACGTATGTAACTCGAAATCATCCTAAACAAACGCCCACGAAGGAAACACAATACAAGGAATTCACAGCCGTATAAATTAGCGGTTACATAAACAGTGCTTACAATTATCTTTTGCTGACGTTGTTTTGACTTGTTTCGACAAAGGT
This sequence comes from Katharina tunicata, assembly GCA_032466195.1. NCBI lineage: Eukaryota > Metazoa > Mollusca > Polyplacophora > Chitonida > Mopaliidae > Katharina > Katharina tunicata. Next base: position 11,665 of record JAVFBZ010169008.1, read on the forward strand.
TAATTAGTATCTAAACACCGTCAGAGCGTGGGTTATAAACGTTCATTGAATAAAATGGAAAAATGTTTAAAAAAAAAAAAAGACACAGCTTTTGACAAGAGTCTTAATCCATTAATTTGCTGGGCGTTAAATGCCATATTTAAGGGTGTTAGACTTCTTTCGTGTAATTAAAATCAGGGGTCGAATTATATTAACCGGCAAAATAACAAAAGATAGCAATTGCGCTACAAGATGACATAAAGTATTGAAACTTGCCAGCAAACCCACACGTTTAAGACTTTTTTATGAATTTTACTTTATTTGTAGACAAATTCATACACGCAACTTTATAAAGCTCAACGTTCTTTGATGTGTTTGCGGTACGGAACAACGTTACACAATGATCGATTCATGCAGTATAACAAATACATTCTGAACGCAATAAAGAAAATTTACAAAAAAAAATAGAAATGGTGCAAGAGTAGCGTTTAAGAGAATTAAGGGCGCGTAAAAAGAAAGTCGTTCTAAAACATAAATTGCATCGAATAGTTTAACAAATTATGTGTGCCCATGTTCTTTGAATTATTACCTGGCTTCATCTACACGAAGTGTGTCGTTCCAGGATACAATTGGCTGCCCGTGCTGCAGTGTTTCTGTCCCCCTTAAATAAATCATAAATAATATTGTCACCAGAAAAAATCTCTAAAAAAAATCTGTAATGTGCATGGGTGACACACTATTTTTTTTTTTTAAAGATTTATTTACTGCATAATCGTAAACGGTATAAAACTTACTGCAGATCAACTTTTGGCAGAATTGGATAAAATAATATAACAGATTTCCACAATAAATTAGCAATTTATTTATTTATTTGATTGTTGTTTTATGTCGTTCTGATATGGCGATTTTGCGTGGCTATCCTGTAAATACACCCGAGCACCAACTGTTAGATCTATATTTATGTTCTTTGTATTTTTGTATTTCATGTAATCAAAGACACACTATAAGCATGTTTTACTGTGCTTCCCTTTGTCATGTTCTTTGACAATAAACTTATATTTAAATTTTAATTTATTTATTTATTTGATTGTTGTTTCATGTCGTACTAATATGGCGATTTTGCGTGGCCGGTGTTTTATGGAAAATCCGAGAAGAAACCTAGTAAATAGCACCCCGCGAGCTCTGCAGCCACCGGACAACTTCCCTTCAATACTTAAGGTCGACAGGGGGCTCGAACCTATCCATAAAATAGTATCTGGTCCTTTATTTATTTATTGATTTATTTATATATTCGTCTCATTTACCCAGGGCCCTCATCAACAATATACATTGTTCGCACTGGGGACCCTGCAATACAGCAAACGTAAAATAAAGTTTTATTATAAAAACATTGTTCTAAAGTATATATACAAAACATATATATATATATCCAGGGTAGACATTATTCCTGTTGTACTACAATGTGAACAGCCTAGCACCAGATTTGCATATCTCCTAATACAGGAATATCAAAACCTTGTACCTAAAATGGTTAAGCCTCTATCCCAGAGACCTATCATAGCGTACACGAAAAACAAATCTCTCGAGGACCTCTTGGTTGAGACGAAACTTCCTTCTGTATCCGATAGACTAATGGATTTACTACTAACTCTAAACGATACATTTTTCAGGTTGTGATTATTTTAACCCATACCTAATATATATGTGTGTTACATATTCGCCACATATTTATCTTCACAATTTACATGTTACATGTATTGCCTTTTCTCCAGATGCGCATTTAGGTTATCCAGGACAACTCGAGATTCAGGTCTATCTAGAAACTTGTTTCTGAGATTTGATCTGGAACATGGGATAGTTTATCGACTTTAATTAGTCGATATCCCTGTGCCAGTGTGATTACTCTTGATAAAAAATATATATATATACAAAATATATTTATAAACAAAGATAGATAATATACAATATTTTAAAATTTATATTTACTGAATTGAGATTTAATGTATAAAATATTACATTACGTCTAAAATAATGAATAAATAAATCAACTTATTTTGTTTTGTTTTGGCATGTAATTCAATTATACTTTTTTAGATTAGTTTTGAATTCTTGGAAATTGTCAGTATTCGGAGTTGGGCTGGTAGTGTATTCCAAACAATCGCACCTCAATGCCTCTGTCTTAACGGCGGGAACCTGAAGAGACCCTTGCAGTGCTGTACTTATGTACTGTCGCACTTGGCGTGAAGAGATCCCTCAAGTACTCTGGTGGGTTTTGTTTGATGGGTTTATGTAGCACGTTAAATTTGTGTTGTTCCCAGCGCTTTTCTATTGGTGTCCACTTGAGTTCTTTAAATACTTGTTTTGTTTCAGTTTTTCTCTTGACACCAAGTATTGTCCTCACAACTAGAAATGTCTGCACTTTCTTGAAACCATTTTTGAAGTTGAAGTATATATCACATATATCGACTCAGAACCACTTTATTTTCTTCTTTTTTTCAAATTCAACATAAACTTTATCAATAAATATAATTTACAATTATTAATATAGCAAAAAGTAGTATTGCCTCTGTGTTAATTTGAGCGTGTTTGTATAGAAACGGGAAATAAAATTTGCAACTCCTGTCAACTTGTCAAATTATTGATTGATATCGTTTTAAATTGAAATTAATTTTCGCTCTGATGACAACTTGTTACGCGTGTTGAGGTTCAGCTTCGTGCAAATTGTTCAGGCGTATCAAAATATATGTATTTCCACTGTGCACGTGCATCTGTGACGTCACATATGGACTATTTCAAACGCTGATTGGTCAGTAGAGCAATGAATCAAAATTTGATCAGATTATATAATTGACAGATTGACAGCTTTACCTGCGGCTGATATTAGTGCAGTGTGTTCTACTTCATTTCTTCTCCTTAATCCGAGAATCATCATTAGAACCGGAACATTTCGATCATTATTTTTGACTTTTTAATTATGTTTGTTAGTTTGATTGCATGCGGTTTTAGGCCGTACTTGGGGTTATTTCACTTACATGACGACTTGTCAGCCTTATTGGTGGAGGAAGTATTCTAAACGACGCTGGCAACACAGAAGACGCCACCATATATTACAGGGCGAAAACCAGGACATAGCTTAGCTCAGAGAGCACCAGGCTATACACGAGGTTCCTACCCAACCATCCGCTATTAATTATGTATATTTAAATACAATTGTCACTAATTAACTCAATTCATCAAGTAATTTAACTGCTATGTGATAGCCCAATTACGTGTATTTTAAGCTTGTGCCGAAACATTTGATGGTTAAGAGATCCATTGGGGTTACACCAAACTACCGTGAGAGACAGGCAGACACAACTTAATAACAGTCATCCTAAACTCAGAGGAAACAAATGGTATACATTGGTCTGTAGAAAAAAATCGTGACTATTAACTAGGACTTTTCGCCGCGCTAAGGTCATTTCACTCATTTGACGGCGTGTCAGTACAATGGCTAATTGAAGCAAACGGTGTGGGGTGGAAAACCGGGAAGAAATCGCGTGAAACCCAGTTTGCGATATCAACTGCAACCTAAAAACTGTCTATATATGTAGCAAAGTCGAGAAGGGGATTCAAACCTATTCCGGTTACAGGGAAAGGGGTTTAGGATAGACAGACACGTGAATTGACAGAACCTACAGCAAGGTTCTACAAGACAAAGGGAACGGTTAAAGTTAAAGGGGTTTAGGATAGACAGACACGTGAATTGGCAGAACGTACAACAAGGTTCTACAAGACAAAGGGAACACAACAAAGCATAACGACGAGCAATATACGAAAAGAGGCAGATTAAGTATTTACAATTTCAAAATTCGTCTTTTGTGCTTAGACGTTTAGATTATTATACGTTTATAAATATTTTCATTCTTATGTATCTTTGTGTTCTTTTTTTTTCGGAGTGCTACAGGATTTTCCATCTTCATCACAAAATTGACCACAAAATGGACATGTTTGTTGTCACCTGCTGATCATCAACCCTAGTGTTGAAGAAAACAATAATATACTTTTTATGATCACAACTACTTTTTTTTATCTGAAATCAAAAATATCTTATACCCTTTTTTTCTCAATATTAAACAGTTCACATGTCAGATTACATGTGCATTTATTTAGTTTTAACACCAAATATTTGCATTCCCATAATCTGATCTAAATATTTTCCATCAGATTTCTTTTATTCATTTTAAAGTACTCAAATGAGTTACAAAAGATGGCCAAACAAAACCCAAAGCTGCTATAAAATTTCTTACTGTCCTTCAGTTAAAAAGCTCTGTGAACTTTCATAAAACTTCGCAAGTAAATTTTTTCAGCGTGAATGACGTCACCTTATGGCAGTTTAACCTGGGATGTCGTCCATTACGATCGAAATTTTTCGTATACGAAGATTTATGAAACTAGACCCTGATTTTTCCCCTGTGCTTCGTCGCATCATAAGTTAGGCCTGTAAGGTCAGTGAAAATCCCTGTAGCCGTGTACATTATGTATATGTGAATTGCACACTTTTGATATAAAGGGGTTTTGGTGTAATATAATTACCCTAACCCTAATCCGAACCCTTAACATTCAATCTTTACAAGAGGTTAAACAATATTATCCTAACGGAAATCTTGACCCAAAGCCTATACATCTAACCGTTTTTCGCCAGCCTTTAATCCCCAGTACGTCATTCTTTAAATACTGCATATAGGTAAAGGTTTAAATCTCGACATAGGTAGAAAAGGGAAGTTTCCCGTAACTGCATACAACGCGGGGTGTTTTTTATCAGTTTTCCTCCCAGTTGTAGACCATCCACCGTCAACCCAAAGTCGTCATACGAGTGCAATGCCATTGAAAACGACGTTAAACACCAATCGAATAAATAAATAAATAAATAAATAAATAAATAAATTTATAAATCTTAATATGACAATTCACAATTTCAGCCAGCAGCCAAGTTGTCCCAGTATGTAGTTCGCATATGCTTTGCTACACGCTTACACAAACCTTAATTAGCTTTACAAATTACAGCCGCTGTTTATGTATTTAGTCAGTAACTCTTCCGTCGATCGGAGAGTACATGTGTATGTGATTAGCCTAACATATTTACTACAGGTGTTCCGAGCTGTACGCTTGCGTTCAAGCACATATTCGCACTGTTTCTCTGAGTGTATCGTTAACATCTAAAGTGTAATCAGATCTCCGCTATATCAGATCAAACCAGCGGTTTTCCTGTCCAAAATAAAGATAGGACATAGCGACTGTAACTCAGGACGAAGACAACATTCCAAGGCCTTTATAATGTTTTACCGCAAGACACGTGGACGAATACAGCCTACAAATAATATAGTATAATGGCAATACAGGCTATTAAAAACACGGCGGATTAATCTTTAGACAAAAGTGGGTCTGAGTGTATCAAGCAAACCCAGCAGTTTCCCAAAATGTTTTTTTCTTAGAGGACTTTTTCCTGTTTCTTTTCACAGCCATATTGAGAATATTATAGTATGGTTGACTCTTTAAGCCATATAAGTACACACAATACAAGAACTTAATAAAGTACATTTCCATTAAAATAACAATAAAAAAAAAAAGAATTCCACTAATCGAATAAATAAATAGATCTAAATATGACCTTCAATAATTCTGGAATATATCTGTGATAAAAACACAACCATACAATGCGGTGTTCAAGAAAATGAAAAATTTTAAGCAACTTAAGATAACATTTTTGGAAACGGGTTTTTATCTACTCGGATTCGGTAAATGCATTTCAAAATTGGAAGTCTTTGAATTTTTAACTTACCTTTGATAACTTTCGCGATATCCTTTCATTTGTATAGCGGGCGCGTCCTGTGCCCAGGTGCGGTGCTCTAGGAGCTAACGGGAAACATGAAGCCGATTTGTTGTTGAGCCCATTCTGGAGTGATGTGCTTGTCCTGTGGCGTCGTTTGCTGTTGTCAGTATAGTTAAAGATGTTTCCTTCATCCATTGGGCTGGCACGCCTTTATATGAGTGAAACAACCTCAAGTACGGCGTAACAAAACCATTCAAACAAACAATCATTTGACCCAGAACTTCAACAGCACTACTCTGAGCTTTTGGAGTAGAATGGTGCACTGAAAGACTACATGCGGGTCAAAGTTTTGGACGGTCAAATGGACTTTCCAGGTGATTGTGATTGCCTATTGTATATATAGGTATTTGAATGATTAATTCTCTGTCACCGAACAATTATTTAAAAAATAGAGAAAAGGACACTGGGCAATATAGTTTACTTTAAAACACAAACCAAGCAAACCATCATATTCAATACAATATTATTGTTTATAGTTTATTGTTTATTTGCCGATGTTAGATCAACAGGACTATATGTCCCAATTACAGATCATTGGCCAATTTATTGTGGAAGGAAAACTGGGTAGAATCCAGAAAACCCACGACCTTCCGCTGATAGCTGGCAGACCAACCCACATACAGTCAGAGCGAGTGCTTGAACTCGCGGACTCAGAGGTGAGGGGGAACTGTGGATCTCGAGCGTACATTCTAGAAGTGTGCGCTCTTGACCACTCCGCCATTGAGGCCCCAATAATGTAGTTTTTATTCCTTTCTTTCGGATGTTATCATGCATTAAAGATAAAATTGAGCTGTTTTCACCCTTAGTCGATTTACTTTTATACCAAACTCACGCCGTCAACGAAGGACCAGTTTATATTATGTTTCGGGTTCGCCTGCGCTATCACCCACTGGCAATGGAAGCGTAATAGCCACATCGTAACTTGTAACCCAATCTTTATTTAATTTTAGAAGTTAACTTAACACATGATTTCTTAATAATGATAGACGACATGCAGATGTCCAATTTGCAAAAGTGCAAAGAGAAAATTACAAGGAAAATGGAAAACATTCCAAAATTGAAAAGGCTCTTTTAAGATTTGAGCTACACAAAGACTTCTAAGGCAAGCGAAAAGCTTTTGTGCGTTGCTTAATGTTATTATTTTTCATCCAACAAAGAAACGCATTACCGGAAAAAAATGGCTTGTATATTAAATATAAGGACATATGTCATACTTTGTCATTTAAAACATGAACAAAATGCTCTTTTACAGCACAGTTTTTGTTACAATTAGTTGAACATTGTAATGTTTCTACACGTTAAAAGTAAAATAATTACATTATCTTAAACAAATACTGGCTCTATAAAGTTTGCCAGTGTAAATGAGTAGTAGTTGTTGACCGCCATTTACTGTTTTTGGCCGAGACTTGCCAATTCCATTTCCGGTCAGATCCCGGGCGACACAATTTATTTCTAGGTAATAGCAAAATGCAGAAAATAATGTGTTAACAGCAGAATTTAACTAAGCGATGAAAACAAAAAATACTAACCTAAGTATGGATTCAATTTGATTAACGTTTTTAAATATAAGTTTTGATTATTTTAAATTGGCTACAATGCTGTAAATTCTTATATTCGTATTCTATAATAAGAAATACGTTTTCAGCACCCAGTCTTTTTCATTTGTGCGATAGAAGACGCGATGTCGAAGTCAAAAGAAATGTGCGATGGGGCAAATTAGAGGCATTTAAAACACTAACCTCAACAGTAAATATGCGGCTACTTACCGCTATCCTATGCATAATAAGAATGATCTTGACAAATACAGGCCTCAATATAACGTCAATAATGAAGGGCATAGGTTGTGTCACAGCTAAAATGGGCACTTGGAGAGGGCAAATTCTCAGATTTCTAAACAGAATTGCCACTGGACGAGTCGTCGTTAAATTTTCATTAGGATCGAAAGAAATGTGCGATGGGGCGAATTAGAGGCATTGAAAACACTAACCTCAACAGTCAGGGAACGATTTCAGTATCGCAACTATACTGTTCGGACATATTGGAAAACATAAAGCTATTTGAATTCTTGGCGCGGAAACCACCAAGCTCAATTTGTCAAATCCCCAGACGTAGTAAGAATCGGCACAGTGAAATCTTAAGAGGAGTGTGCAGGAAAGTTCTCTGTCGGTTTGATTTATTTTGTATACATTTTGGTAATTAAAATTCCTGTTACGAAAACCACAGACTCGAAATAGCGTACTCCCAAATAACATACATATGTGGGAGTGACAGTAAAGTGTTTGCTTTTTGGGAAATGTGATCGCTAAGTGACAGTCGATTACACACCGACTGGAGATTAGGAATGGCTCTTCGGAGCGGTCTGCACTGGGACTGGATCGACGCAAGGCCGACTTTATAACAGCATCTGTCAAAAAGTTACACAAAATCAAAACCAGGCCGGGTAAATGTCACAGTCGAATTGGTGGGAATTCACATTTAGCCCATATGTATCTAATCTGTTAAAGATGTACCTTGAATGCCCGAACAACTGGTAAACACATTAACTGAGATCCACGGCCGGTTAGAATACCAAAGACGGTCTGTTCGAATAGAACGAAGATTACCAATGTTTGAGACACACGGATTCATTTGGTTAGTTCGAGGTAACCGTGAAGTCGTACACAAATTGAGACAAGAAAAACAAAGGCACCGCCCATCGTTTGACAAATTGCAACATTTTAGGAAAGGGTGAAATAGAATGCATTTGAAACCATTTAAATGTGAATTTGATATATAGGGAAAGTATGACCCAACATTGAAGGGCATGGCAAAATTGGATAGTTTTACAATGTGATATTGTCAATACGCACTTTCCAACCACCTGTACGAATAAAGACCATCGAGGTATTGAAAACATTATACACTTATCTAGTATGCGTTTTGTGTTATATTTACTATAGACTGATTGAATATAATTACTCTCTTAAAATATTTCTAAAAATTGTCATTGAGAGTAAAATGTTCAATATATTGTCAAAACGCCTTCATATAAGTGATTTTTAAGTGTAGTTTAAGTTAACGCATCACATTCTTGAAATTCCTCTAAAAATAGACCTTTAAAACTAGACTCCACACAATTGATGAAACGTGCTCACAAACAAAATATATAAAGTTATGAATCCGTAAGGCGTCCCTTTGAATATTTGTCCCATTTATTGATTCGCTTTTGATCCCTTGGAAGATTCTTCAAAGCCTTAGTTGCAATAATTACGGGTATTTCCCTGTCAGTTATAGTTGGTCTTGTCAGATTGCGCCAGCTGATATACTTATACTTGCGTAGTAGGGTGCAACGAGCTCTCTAATTCAATATCACTAGTAAATACGCGGCTACTTAACGCTATCCTATGCATAATAAGAATGATCTTGACAAATACAGGCCTCAATATAACGTCAATAATGAAGGGCATAGGTCGTGTCACAGCTAAAATGGGCACTTGGAGAGGGCAAATTCTCAGATTTCTAAACAGAATGGCCACTGGACGAGTCGTCGTTTTTTTTTTTTTTAGTTTTGGGGTGACTAAGCCATGTGTGCAGTTGAGCTAAAATCTTGGCCTATTTTGGTCTTGATCGGTATTTGGTATAGTCATGTCTTAATAATACAGAATATTTTTCGTCCCGACAAAATCTGACCCCGGTAATATTACTTATACAGAAATTGGCCAATTAACATGGAAAAGACAAGTCCATAGTAGCTCAAACAACAAGAGTACGATAAGCTAACTGATTGGCCCTTCGTGTGAACCAATTAAATAACGTCCCGCAAAAGTCATTGTGCCGTTTATTAAAAACTAGATCATAACTTATAACATAACATTCGAATAGGTCACTACAGTAAACTTGGAATCTGATCCACGAAGTTGAAAATATGATCTTTTGTCGAGAGTTAGCGACTGTTAGTCGACGGTCTAAAAGCCATCATCTTTGTGGAATAGGTTCAGAAGTAAACATTTGAATATTTTGCTCAAATAACACAAATAATCGTTTCGGTATTTGACATGGTTCCTATATATATATTTGACTGAATTCGTGTTTGATCAATGACACAGCAAAACGTAATAATGACTCGTACGTTTCGGCTATAGGAAGGTTTGCCTTACATATTTGCCGTTCCTAAATTAAATGCCACCAAGGCGAAAATTGAGCGCCGATGACCATTTTGTTTAACAACATACTTCTTTGAAGGACGAAATTGTATGTTATACTTTCTTTGTTTATTTGTGGAATGAGCTGGTAAAACTGTCTCCACATTAAAACCGCGCAAGCTCTAAAAGTGTTCTTTAGATTTTTATTTTTATTTATTCAATCTATAGGATAGCATAAGATATGTATGTCAACTACATTTGAAATTTGTGTTTTCGGGAAGATTTGAAAACAGACACTCCACTGTGGCAAACTAGCGGATGTGGAAGAGTCACTTTGCATGATTAACTTTGTGAGCAATATTCATTAAACTACATTGCATTCCAAAAGTATCAGTGACAAATTTTGCGAACCAGTGGTAACTGATAAACAGTTTTCAACCGTCCGGGTACAGGCTGTTGTAACAAATCCGAAGCAACGCATAAAAGGTTATACTTAAGACTTGGAATTATTTTTTTTAGTCCTTTCATTTCAATATATTGCTAAATGACAATTTTCGTGAAGTGTTGTTTGAATACGGTACTCTTCCAAATATACTGATAGTAAATGGACTACTGCTATAGCCACCGTTCATGAGTCCTCTGTATCTCGATCTTGCCTTCCTGTTTTCACACTTAGCCTTGATGAACATTTTCCGGCCACGGCTAATTTTTAAAGCGACTGCACATTATTTGCACATTATTTGGTATTGATAGCGTCATTTAATAAATCAATCAACCCACTATTACCAAATTCCACTTCACTTTTATATCCTGCAATAACGAGTAACAATTAAAACATTAGAAAGAGTGAATAATGTTTCAACCCTACGGAGCACACTATGTTCCATATTTGCTTCAGAACTAATATGTACCGCAGAAATCAGTTTGCAAGAATTAAGTCGAGAATTCATATCTGAAAATTCAGAGCTCGATAAATCTAGAGATCGAACAACGATTTATAAGGAATACTGAAATGTAAAAAAAAATATGAACTGTTAGTTTGTCTGGAATTTGTAAGGTTTCGTCGTGGCAATTCCACTCACAAGACGATAACAGAGAACAGGTTTATTTATTTAGGTTTTAAGTCTTATTTTATTCGTATGAAGACGTATACCAGAATAGATCAATGACTATAACGACACAGGGCGATCACACGACCAAAAGATACAATGCGACATCAACCAATCTCTTTAGGATGCTTCTCCGATAAAAGAGGACCACTGCACCTGCAACTGGACATTTTCTATTGAACACGTTTTGTTTCATTGTTATATGTTTAGGGAACAAAGATATATGTATTACATAAAATCTCTGGAGGTGTTCTTAACCGTACTCTGGAAGGTGTTCTTAGTCCTCAAACTACTGTCCGACACGTTTTCCAAGCCACTGCATAAATTGCAATAAACTGCCATTGGTTTTAGTATATATATGGAGATATATGGAGATTAAAATATGAATATAAAGTGAAACTTCTTTTAGCGTCTGACAAATAGAAAAATTCCCAGTTTAATTAATACTTATATCTGATTTAAGTACAGGGCTGTCTGGGAATGGCTCATCTAAATAGATGGAAATCGACACTAATTTTATAACCAATCAACTCTGAAACTGGAAAATGAAAATCCGGGAACAATTGCAAAAAATCAGGGTAAAGGACGCAGCTTAATCAGACTCAAAATCATACACGAAAGATTGTATTTGCTTTTTATGTAAAGAAGGCTATTGTGGAAGCACTTCATCGGTATGAAGTAAACATGCACAAAATCAACACATTCTAAAGTAAGAAATATTCTTGAGACTAAATATAAAGTCTGTATTCTGTAGTTTACAATTTATAGATAATAGGGCTAACCAAGCGGAGTACAAGAAGGCCAGGGAGACATAGATTAGCCAGCTTTCTGTGTACGCCATAAAATTCATTTGTATTAAATCCCAGCCTGTAATAAATCAATCAATCATGCGATGAATATACTGTTATTTAAACTTGTCAAATGTCTTGCTATATTAGCTGTAGCGACAAGAGGCTCATTGGGACGTTTAAATCGCCAGCTGATCGGGCATACACTCGGCTTTGTAGGCGTTATTTAAGAGGCGCATTACTGGCATACTTTGCGGTGAGCAACGTTGGAATGATATTATAGCATTATATTTCGATATGCTTCACTTCGTTTTGACAGTCGTAGCGGAATAAACACATGGAGGGCAAGTATTTCAAACTATGTTGTTAGTGTACATTATTATTTACACAGATCCGGTATATAGTAAGTAAACTACAGCCCAAATATCATAAACTAATAGACCGCCTCTAAAGACTATTGAACGGGCGGTAATACAAACACACAATTTCGGAGCATGTCTATGATTTACTATAAACATAGAATGATAGCCACTACGTCACATGACATCGGTACGCGAACCGTGTACTGCTTTGGAATTTACTTAAAATACACGTTATAGTAATGTGAGCCATGAAGATAATATTAGCTGACATAGTTCTTGTATTTATATTAATAAATATTAGTCAATAAATAAAATCTTTCAAATATAGACCTACACATGTCTAATGATAGGTCACTCGGCCAGAAAAACAACTTCTATCTTGAACTATGTAGTTTATCTCACAGAGAAAAGCGATTCAATGGAAGTGTAGTTGTTATGGGTTATATTCACTTTGCGAGAAGGCAATAAAATAACATACATGGCAAGTTACTGATCAGGTATAAAACTAAGGAAAACACATATAGTATACACATGTGGCAACCTTTTCAAACCCGCGGATTTGTATTGACTAAAGATGTGATACATTTAAATTTACATATATTAGAAAAGCCCAAAACAACAAAACAAATTTGTGGGTTATATATAGATAAAAAAAAAAAAAAGGACACTGTAATAGTGTCCCTGTGTCAGTGCTTGCCATATAATGAAAGATTCGCAGCCTTTACCCGGATAAAAATTCGTACATTCTACCGAGAGCCTATGTAGCTCAGCCAGAGACACGAGTTCGAATCCTGGTGAAGGCAAGCAAAATTGTCTTTCTTTACATTTATACAAAAATATATTAAAAGATACTTTGGTGCATGTAAACATTATATTTGACAAAACCTGAAAAATAAAGAGTTCTTCATTACCCTAATACTTAGAAACCATCTCTGGATTGACTTGCCAAATTAAATTAATGAAATTAAATGAATTAAATAGGGTTTGTTTGTTTGTTTGGTTGTGATTTCTTTCTAAATTCTTTGTCCTTTGTCTTTTTATCTCAATTCATACGTCTGCATCTTCGTAGTTGGTCCTGTTTTGAGACGTTTGTAACGACGTCAAAATACCCCAGGTTGCAACAACTTGCAGGTATTGGCGCTCGCGGAGAATATATGGTTCTCCATCGCGGCCATGGACGGTAATGTTTCGATCGAGGTCGAAATGAACGCTTTCCCCCAAACTCCGTTCAACAATCGAACAGATTTGGTGGCAGAAGTGCGATGATGTGGGAAGCAATATCATACACATTTTAATCTGACTTGGTGCTGGTTGACGGGAATCTGACAACGATTCTGTATATTGACCCTTTTTTCAGCACACCAACGCCAGGTCACACACAACTGATGTCACTGTTGACTTTTTTTCAAAACACGAACGTTAATGTGTGCTGCCATAGTCAGATCTCAACCCGATTAATCATCGTACGTCACAGACGCTTACATAATTGACCAATACGTTGCAGGAAGAATGGAGAGGAATTCCACAGGACAGAATCCGTAAACTTATTCAGTCTGTTCCAAGGAGAGATAGAGCAGTGGTAGCGACACGCGGTGGTTAGAACTAATATGAACCCCCATACTCCTACCCACCACCACAAGCCCTACCCCTGCCTCGAGGATAGGATGTGTATGAGTTTTAACAGGATGGCCAGTGCTGTAAACTTGCAGCACATGCAACTATCACCGAACTAATAAGCCTACATTCTTGTGGGAAGCAAATGAAATGAGATCGGTTCATTTTATTTAATTTTATTTAATTCTTTGTTTCTTTAACGAGGATAGCCCACTGCCACAAGGCCACTATAGGGGATCTCCTCCAATTTACAGAAAATTACAAGATACAAAATACCCCATACAAATTTCATACAGAAGTCAATTAAAAGAATAGCATTAATTAAATTAAGTTGAGAACTTTTGGTATTAATAATAGCATCAATAAATGTTGACGCATTTGTTAACACATAACTTGACGAAAGAGACACCAAGCTAGCAAATCATACCTTTTACACCTCTGAACCCTTTTTCCACATGGAATACGTAAACCAAGTTATTCACCAATAACCAATACATCCCCGAGAGGCCGCTATATAAGTCGGTAAACAGATACGTATAAGTTTATAGTCATCAAATAACAAGTCAACTGAACCTGATAACAAAATATCCCAAATATTTCTCCAGCACATTTTAAGTGTGCCGGACAACATTTTTACATTTGGACTATGTGTTTCTTTGGCTAAGAGTTTAACATCTATATATGTGCAATTTTCTACAAATGGATATAATTCAATGATACGTATATAAATTTCTGAATTCTTAAAGGCTTTGTAGTTTGCTTTCTTCCTGATGGCTTAGAAAAAATCGAAATATTGAAATCGAAAAAAAATGCGTATTTTGGGAGTTTCGTTACTGGGTTATTTATGCCGAGCTGTCAGTGGATCAACTAAACCAGACCCTCTCTCCCGACAAACCAAAGTACAGTCATCATATGCGTGACAATGTGACATTAAACTCGAACTATTATCCATATCAAATTACTCAAATATTTAAAAAAACACACAACCGATGAATAAATCGATAGTTTCATTTGTAGGTTCAGTGCTCAAAACATGCTATCTTCGTATACAACCCTTTAGTAAAAACGCTTTTTGTGTAAAATGTGTGACGAATGCGTGGGAGGCTTCGTTTATTTACAGGAATGTTGAATTGAAAAGGACGGATTTTTTTACATTCGTCACAAATCTAAATATAACCGGGCCAAAAAAGAGCCAGTCACTTGAATCTATAGAACACATAGAATCATTAAGCCAGCAGCTTCCGCCGTCTAACTCTTTTATTCGCTTTTTTCATAAACTCGTTATTATTAACTCCGTGAATTTCCTTTCATCCCTTTTATTTATGCGCTGGAAAAGAGAAATATGTATACATTAAAAGTCATTACTCGGGCGTTTTGGACATAACATTACTAACAAATCCTGGGCGTATGTGGCTAACTCTACAACAGAACTGCCCCCTTTGCCTTATGTACACAAACAATATGACTAAATGCCTCGCGACACTGACGAGGGGTTTTCTTTAACGACGATAGAACTATTGTCAACTGTTATCTATATGAAATGACTCGCAGTATTGCGTTGACTGGCTCAATAAGGGATTAGCATGCCACATTTATAGATTGATTTGGATATAAGTTGCTTGATTAGTAAATTAATTGACCAGTGTGCAAACTATTGTATTTTTTAATACATATTTTAATCGAATTAACAATCCGCCAACTTCTGGTGTTGCTTGGTAGGCTGTTTGGCTTGGATGGATTAATAAGTGTCTAACGCCATCCTCAAGAATATTTTAATTACGCACAATTCCAATATAAATTTTATTTGAAATATACACAAGAACATAGAAACCAAAATCAGGAAGGAGATTAACAGGCTAAGAAAACGTGGACGTCTAAAAACGGTAATATCTTTTAACTTCGTTCGGAAACATGGCCATATATGGTTAACTTTTGTTTTTAATAGTCCAACTTCCGTTGAGCTGTTTGTTTTACTTCTCCACTATGCCAATATTGTCGCTGTTGGTAAACGCCCAAACGATTTAGCACTTCCTTTCGTGGGCAATATTATTAAAATATTTGAAGAGCGCACCTATTTTTAGTGAAATCTGACGCTATTTTTGTACCGGAACTGCAGTGCGGGGGATGTCAGCAAAAAGATATTAAAATGACAATTGTGTCCACAACGGATTTATTATTGTGAGTAAAGTTTATAATGATGGACTATACATATATCTGACCTCCAAACTAGAATTACGCATCTGTGACTTGTCACATGCATAGAAATAAGAATTGATAATCTAAAACTGTGATTTGTTGGTGTACTAAAGTTTATGAACTGAATTAAAAGGTAAGTTTTTTTCTTGTTTTATTCTGCTTACTTAAGCTCATAAATTTGTCTATTACTCGTCGTCCTCAAATAACACGCAAACACCATTCTTTTTGGTTTTTCCAAAAAAAAATTGGGCATATGTATCATAGTCGAATTTTACCTATATCTTATTATATTTAAAAATTCAAAAGAAATCATTGCGCGAAAACTCCTGTTTATAGATATCCATAGTTAATGTTAACCTTTTGAGTCGATCTGTTTTCAAGTCGGTCTGAAGTCCTAGAAACGGTTTTAAACTATTGATATTCTTATCTCTCGTTCAATAGACTATATAATAGTCTATCACTTGACCAAAGTCATCACTACCGCCATCCACAAGAAAATATATTTGTTAGATACGCAACTCTAATAAATGAATTACATTTAGGGAAATCCTGGAGCCGTTTTCCTTCATTCGATATCTTTCCCGCCCCAGTCTCTACTTTGTGTATTATTACAGACTATACAACTTTAAGTAATACGTATATCTGTGCCTTTGTATTGGGTTATAAATAAAATGTAAAATATTTTGTTAAAATATCCATGACGTAAACATGTAAAGTGCCAAAAACGTCGTTGGCATAATTATATAGAATGGCAGTCTTCCTCTTCCTGTTTGTCGTCCAAAAAGACGGAATTATCTATGTTGTCTGATTTACTGAAAGGTGTTGATATCATGACAAGAATTCAAATTGATCGCCTAAGTCTGCTGTATATCAGTTTTAATAAAAGTTAGATATTAGATTTTGTCTTCCAAAAAGACAGAATTGTCCATTTACTGAAAGGTTGTTAAAGGTGGTTAAAGGTTGTTAAAGGTAGTTAAAGGTTGTTAATAGGTAGTTAAAGGTAGTTTAAGGTAGTTGAAAAGGTAGTTGAAAAGAATTCAAATTGATCACCCAACTCTGCTTTATATTTAATAAAAGTTTGATAATAATGCTGAGGGCATTTACTAATATTACTACTCTGTGACTGTGTATGATGGGGGGGGGGACGAGTAGAAACCTCGTAAAATCCACCCCCCGTACTCCGAAACCACCGGAAAACTTCAACAGGGTGATACGAACCTACAGTCCAACGCTCGACTAACTAGTCCGAGCCGTGGCCCTGTTGACTAATTAGAACTAATGGCGTTCTACATATGATGAAATCCGAATGCTGTTTGTAGTAAGATCAGTTCCGAGTAAGATCTATTTAGAGTACTATAGAATAAGAGAAACCCCAAACAAGGAAGTCAGGTTGGTATAGATAACATAAATGTCCGTTTAACTGATAACAAAGAAAAGAGAAATATGTCATATTATTTTACAAAAAGCTCTTTTTTTCCTCTTCGAGACAAATTTTACTTGGATGTTGGTTAATATTTAAAAATTGGCACCTATTTGATATTCAGGATTTAAAAATGTCAACCGTAATTATATATTTTTTGTATAAATGTAGAGATTATCGACTTTAATTGATGATTACACTTGATAAAACTATATATTTGGAGGCAAGCACAATTTTTGTTATCTATATTTATACAAAAAATATATATATATATATCGCTTTTCATGGGATTGTACTAAGATCATGTTACTTTGTTCTCAATAGAGCATATATCGTTGACAGCAATTTTTCGAAGCATTTGTAATTTAAAGATATTTATGTCTACGTTAGCCATCTTGTTAATTGACACTGGGACATTTTGACAAATTATATAGTTTAAAACACCCGTGGACGGCTTTCAGTTTATCTTTTCATCACCTACGTTCTCAAGCTTACGTAAATATTTATAATTCTCGTCTGTAATTGGCGTTTAAAATGCCGGCCCTGCGACTTCCTACCGATTTGAAATCTGATTGGTTGGCGTAGTTGAGTGACATTACTCCCACTGCTCGCTTGGCAGGATTCGTGTGTTTTTTTTTTTCAGCCTATTTTTCTTTTTTGAAGCGAGCGTCTAATCCTCAATTCCCCGAGGGTACTCCCCACTCACTTAAGATAGAGGGATTTTTTTTTGTTATTTTGCGATTTCCTTGTGACATTTATTGCACACAAATGTTAGCCACATTTACTAACCATGTCGTCTTCATCGACATATATATATATATACACTCTAAACAAATCCCTTGACATCGCATAAGCGGAATATTTTGTAGATACATTACAATGTATTTCTTTACATGTTACAGAAAAGTCTGAACTGTCCACTAAGTTCTGAAATAGTTCATTTGTGCTTTATCCAATGGTTATTCCTTGTACCGCAAAGGACAGTGTAACAGTATAACTCTTTGAATCTTAGGTTTGCCTCTTAGTTTAAAAAAAAAGAACAATATTGACGGTATTTTCGTTATTTTGAGAAAGTATATTAAAAGTAATTTTTAAGGCTGAGAATCGAAAACAGGAAGCGATGGCCATATAGTTTGCCGCACGGGCATCCAAGGGAAGGGATTTTATATATTTAGGGGTTGGCACACCTTGTTTTGGAGCATAGCCAGTGATCGGAATACGTCTGTTTATTCAGTCGAAATAATCCGATTTATGGTCCTCGCTGGTCCTATACAGTGTCCGTATATACTTGTTTTAGAATACAAATTTGTCCCTATACCAGGTCGTCTCGTCTTTACGGGTTCCTTATAGAGGTAGGTATACTGCGTTTTGGTGAATAATCATATATACATCTGGATATCCAGGGTTTACAATAGTCGAGCGTGAGATTTTTTCATATTTTCTACCCCATATGTAATTAATATATTAAATATTCTGATCAAACAGTACCACAAATGTCTTGCAAAATAATAACCGTGCATGCGTTTTTAAGCTCTAAGCTATGGTACCCCTGGAAGTATACCAAATTGCGATTTTTCTAAAAAGCTGATAACATACATACATTGGTTTCAAAAGTAGGACAAAACCTTGGCTTGAAGCAAATTCAAACTTGTCAGCTGAGATTTATTTATACAAAACGCTTAACTACGTCGTGCCCTATATATAGTCGGACTCGAAAATAAGTACTGGACATATATTGCAGGTATTTTAAGGTATGTACAATGCCTCAATGCTACACCGGACGGAATGTAATCTATAAATTAATTAGGACCATCGACAATAGGCCTGAAGAACATTTTAAAACTGTTCACAAAATCACTTTATTAAGAAAGCTGCCCGAAGGACATTTGCAAGTTAAAACAGTAATGGGTTAAAATATTTGCTAAGTTAGTGCAATTCTGTTACGAAGAGCTTTAAACGTACCACGCGTGCTTTAAGAGAAGAAATTATCCCCAGAGGCAATACACAGCCCTCTATAAGGTTCGCTACACACACGATTAAAAAATCCTTCTTGTGTTTTAAATTTACTTTGTAGGAATAATAAATCATTTAACTGTCATTGGTGCAGCCGTTTGTCACCTGTCACGTGTATTTGTTTTATGTTTTTTCGCCAGTGAGTGTATTTATAATTATGAAATTAACGACAAAAATTCGAAAAATGCCTCATGTATTTTCAACCAGTTGGGAACATGGCTTAAATGTCTTAAACGTGAATTCCATTAATTCCATTGTAATCAAACTGAAACTAAATGTCAAGGACGAACCATTAATGGGTGTGAATATAATGTATGCGTCCTTTTTTTGCTAAGAGGGTTTATAAATCAATTCCAACAATCAGTCTGTACATTGTGGTTTACAATTCGCTTGAAACAACAAAATAAAATAAAAAGACAGAATGAGAAATTAGCTGTATGGTTTTTCGAGAATTTCAAGATTATTGCGCGTTGTCATTCATGATGATTGTAAGAACATGTTGTATTTCTTTGACGTAATTAAATGTCCGGAAAGTCGCATGGGTTGGAGAGGGTCTGCGTGTTTGTGTGAGTCGGGTGGGCTGTTCAATTATCGTTGTTTCAATTATTTGTAATTGTTTTTTATCAACAATTGTTGTTGTTCCAATTATTTAGTTAAAAACAATTATTTACAAATTGGACCATAATGACATAATCAAAAATAACATTTTTTAAAAGTGGATCGTTAAATAAATAATCGTATTTTTCGGATCTGCTTTCTCATTTTTGTGCGGAAGAGAAACAATGAATAAAAGAAATGGCTTAAAGGTGCACTAATCTTCGTGCCAAGTCTCATAAAAAGACACCGTTTTATAATTCATTGCTGGCCGGGCAAAGGTTAATGTTAAGCCAAGGTATAATTTATGATTGTAAGTTACGTATATCTTAGTATATACACCTGTCTAAATGATGGATGCTTTATAAGGGCATAATTATGGTCGTTGGAATACATACATTCAGTTATTAAGAATCCTCTCTATAACCATGGGAACATGCTTGTATAATCGCCTTAATTGTTGTATATCCAATTGCAAACAAAGGTGATTATTAAAAAATAAATGGTATTGTGAATGTTTAATATCACTTATAACTGTGGCTCAAACCAGATATGACGAGTTTTGAGCAGTAATGTTTTTAAAGTTAATCAAGATCTAAAGTGGAGAAACATTAAAGCAAAGGAAAATGTCATTGGCCAGTTAAATAATATTAACTATGGGCAAAAGGCATTTTTCCACCGGGTCGCATTCAGATGAATAAATAAAATCAAATATAAAAGATTGTTGATTTAGCTGAATGGTTGTATGACGAGATTAGATGTGTATACATCATTTGTCCGTCAATGTATATAGCTTTTTGCCAAATTTTAAATTCAAATTTTAAATTCTCAAACTGCAAATATCCCGCCCAGAACTGAAAATTAAGAAAATATATAATTTTAGCCATAAGAAGAATGTGCTTCTGGCTGATATGTTTTTTTTGGTTCATCAAAATGTTACTCCTACTACTGTATATTCCTAGACAGGTATGGGGTTGTAGTACATCATATTTGGTAATTACCCGATGAAGAACGAAAAAGGAATTTGTCGCTGATCGAAGGAAAAATCTCAGTTCCATTTTAAATATAGAAGTGAAGGGAACCAATAGACCTCCTTACATTGATTGCTTTTGAATTAAAATAATTGTTATATGAGTACTAGAACACACCCAATGTTGTTAATGTATAGTTCAATAAAGGACGGAATGATTCTTGGCTTTTTGTAAAAAAAGAAGAACAAAATCACTCAGAAATTTGACTGGATTAATCCAAGATAACATGCGTCGACAGATAAAAACTGTTGAATATGTGTGCTGTTCTGTCCGTATTCGTATATTTGTTTTTTGCTCCTCGTGGATCTATTTGATGACGCCATATAGACAATTGAAATGAGTGCCAAAATAACAACTCCGCCATCTTCGCAGCCACATGAAAACTTCCTTTTTTATCTGAGGTGGACAACGGATATCGAACCTGTACTGTGCTCAGTTCAAGGGAATCAACGGATATCGAACCTGTACTGTGCTCAGTTCAAG
>JAVFBZ010169020.1:0-16666 GCA_032466195.1 Katharina tunicata
ATAGTAACACAAAATACAGGAAAAATAAAAAAAAAATGGTTGGAGTGAAAAAAAATATATTTCTTGCAAGCGGCATGTGTTTTAAAATGAGTTAAAAAAAAATAAAAATTCAGATGGGGCCATTTTTTTTTTTTTTTCGCGGTTCCGTAAATTATTGCCTATATAGCATATAGCTGAAAGTCTTACTTGTGAATCATTAAGAAAGTTTGTATAACAAAAAATGTCATTGATGTTTTTTATATCTATACAGGGTCGGCATTTGCTCTCTTATTTATCGCCTACTCCCGCTGTCTGCTACACGGGGTGGATCTCAGCTACGGTATGTTTTACCTGTTTGCGTCCACCCGAACGCCATTTATGTGGAAAGCCACCGAAAACTCAAGGTAAGTCCTGTTTGATCAATGTACCTGATGCTCCCGAAAAAGTTTAAATTAGCAGGAAGTATAAAATTGCGGCCTTGTAAGGAGGCACAAATGTACGGAACCGTGGGAGGGACATCGAAAAAAAAATCGCGTAAACATCCAACACTTTAAATTATCGTCTCAACGGCGACAGCTCTATATTTCTATCCCCAAAAGCGCTAATAGGGGAAAACCAGTTCTAAAACCATCCAAATAAGTGAACAAATATTATTCTTCATTTTAACTGAATAGTGTTCAATATAACTGATATGATATGTATTATCTCTTACATAATTATTATTATAGATAGTGTTTCTGGTTTCCGTCATTTATATGAAGGCAGCACGTTTTGCACAAATTTAACTGAATCAAAATCGATATAGTGCAGCCACGAAGCTATCAATATAGATATATCTATTTAGCTCCATGGTCAACCTGATCCCAACTGCCCCCTATCCGTACTCAACTGGTACAATAACATTTCATTTTGCACAATCGAACTTTCTTCAAACGTGAACGTCGACGTCGACGTTCACTCTATATTAATTCAACCTTCGCTTGGTAGTATTCTATAAACTTTGTATATTCACGCAGAGGATTTTGAAAGGCGATTGTAAATTCTGTTTTTGCATTTGTTTATTTTCGTTGTTGCAGTCGAATCATGACTTACAGTTCATCGGCTGAAAGATACCTCTAGTAAGTATCACCTTGTTCACTACTTTTTTTATCATTGCAATGTTTAAGTGTATTTTTGTAAATGTAAATGAATTCAGTACAAGGCCAATTAATGTAGACCTTAGTGTCTTGTGGATGATTATAATTGTAACGTTTATGTATTAAGATTAGACCTATTGACGAAATATTTATGCGTATATCAATGTCGGTTTTTTCCGTCGTGATAGAAGTTGGTGTTGACGGTAAACACCAACGAATTAAAATAATAAATTAATAAATTAAACAAACAAACAAACAAATGTATAAATACTAGCAAGTCAAGTTAATGTGTGTAATATATGTGTATTATTTGTCAATTATGTGTATTATTATTACAGCGAGGACGTGCTTCAGTTGACCCCGCACATAGCGGCTGGAGGGACCGTCCTGTGGTACTTACTGCTGACACTCCTCGCTTCCTGGATCCTCGTCTACTTAATGGTGTTCAGGGGAAGCTCGGGATTCGGCAAAGTAAGATCGCTACCACGTCACTCGGAAGCCATATCAAATGTACTGCGCACATCATTTCGGACGTGATATGATCATCGCCATTTTGGCCGTAACTTTTTCACAGCCTGTGGGTCAAACTGCCATTGTAGACAGTTTCCATTTGTTTTACCTTCAGAACATAGTTTACTCCTAAACCAAATATTGTGCATCTAAAGACGTATGAACTTTGCTCGATTGCCCTATATTTTCCCACGTGTTCATTGTCTATACGGCGGTAAACCGGCTTTCGGCGAACAAGATGTTCCATTTTGATACATATTGATACACCTATCACGACCGAGCTAAGTAATGACAGCGAAATAACGAGAAATCACGCGAGATTTTGCCGATTGCTACTACGCACTTTTCCTTTTCTAGCCACTGTATTGAAAACCCCCAAAATTTTGTAACACACTAACTTTTTTCAATGCTTGCTGTACTTTTATTTAATTCTTTGTGTAGTTGTTATAAGAGTATTATATTTGGAGAAACTCTGTGTCAAAAAATCGCCCTGTGGCCTAAATTTCAAAATACATTTCGGGTTATGGAGGGAGATTTTCGAATATGGCGGCCGTCTTACTACTCTTGTTGACAAAATACCTTTTAAATGTTACCATTGCGCGAGGTGGACTTTTTTCATACGTAAAATATCTCAGAGTTCAATTCTTCCACACATAATTCGAAACCATTCAGTTGGACAAGTTAAAAGCGGTAGGTGCAAAAACTTAAAATTACACATTTTAAGTCAGTACTTTTCTGTATCGTTATATAAGGATTTTATAGGTAGACAAAAGCGATACAGAGTTCTGCATAGAGATCTACATATAGATGAATACACCATATAACGCGGATTAAATACATTTTGATGAACCCTACGTTGCACGGAATTTATGTGCGAAAAATTTACCACTTCCTTAGATTGTCAACAAAGGAATTTACTAAAAATTACAAAATATCGTGCCCTAGGGGTCTGTTACTCGAAGAGTTCGTGTTCGATCACCACCATTTTGTCTTGTTTACATATTTTCGTTTCCGTGCTACGTACTTCACTTTCTTTTATTTTTGCTATCCAATAACGATGATTTAATGCATCCTCGAGATCTGACATTTTTTACAGACCTTTTACAGGCGTTCTTTTAAATGTCATTTCACCTACGGAAATTTGTGCCATAACTGCTTTGCCCAGTTTCTCTGATGGTTAATTTTACGTCTTCTTTGCAATATTAACGATGTTTCCGGGGATGTGATGTCTTTTTTCTTTTCCATTTCATCTGGTGAAATATCCTGCTCTTGATAAATGTCAGCATCAGACGTTATACTATAGATAATGTGGCATTTCCCCGCTTCTCTCTTTCTCCTGTTGCCTTGGAGACCACAATAAACATCGACATAAGGGCGCCAGAAAACACTTTTTCCTTTGGATGTGATAAATCTGGTTATGTATTGATTGACCCCTGTCTGTTCACACACTCTCGTCTCTCGTGAGATTTGCCGAGAAGACAATCCAAACGGATGTAAGTTACGTTGTATATATTTACAGTATGTAAGACGGTTTTCTTACACGTTAACGGCGCGGTAGTCAACATCATGTAAGAACATTGAATAAACTGCAGTTAATAAATTTCATTATCGTACCGTTAGTCGTCTGGATCTAACCGAAACTCTGACAGCTCGAAATTTGCTTTGCTTATTATGCCAGTTGTTATTTACCTGAAAAGAGAATTTAGAAAAGCAACAAACTATCGCAACGGTGATTTTATTACTTTTTAGAACTGGCGGTTATATTTCCATTTTTTCCCCCCTCTTTTACGGGTAATTCCGGCAGTGTTCAGCATTTAACTGTTTATTTGCCAATCTTAAGTGTAAAACTGGGTCAATTCGGTTAATGGATTGTCAGTCTGAGAATTGTTTAAACACACATGTGTACTTCAATCAAAACGCCTTTCTATATTGAACACCTCGTCTACAGGCAATAACTTTAAACTGAGTTTTCCTAAAGGCTTATTTTACGTCTTCAATACTAACCATGTTTCTGGGAACGTGTTGCCTGTTTTTCTTTCTATCCTTCTAGTAAAATGTCCTCCCTAAATCAACCATAGCACCGGAGTATATAGCCTAGCCTAGATAATGTGGCATTTCGCGCACTCTCCAGTTCCTTTGAGACAACAGCAAACATCGATACATTTACAGCAATAAGACAAGACCCTTTTTTCATGAACGATGCTGTAACTGACGAACCTATTAGATCACTGAATAAAACCATGCAGTGTCAAACTACATGTAGACCTACGCCAGAATAAAAAAGAAGGATATAAAAAAGTTTTGGGAGATAAAATGTTAAAAAAAGTTGGGTCAAACTGAAGGCATGGTTTACTCAAAATTAAGTTAATTGTGCATGGTGTTATACTCTCCAGGTAAGTTTGATAAAGCGAGCAATATTAAATGACAAAAAAGCATGCATTTGTTGATTTTGCATACATAGAAACAACATTTGTCATTACGATTTACATTTCTCTGCTTTGTTTATTAATTTTCACTAACGTTTTTCATTATTTCAGTTATCATACGTTCTCAGTCCTCTTGCCATGGTGTTACTTGTCACTGTATTGATTTATGGTCACCTGACAATACCAAACTCCGGAGACGCTATGACGGCCTTCTTTTCCGATTACTCCGAGATAGGAAACAACGGTGATCAGTCATTGTCTACAATTGCAGATGTCTTGCGCAGTCGCCTCGGTACACCAATGGTGAGAAAATCAACACATTTTTCCCCAATAAAAAATACTTTGAAACATAATATCTGGCTTTATTTATGAAAATGTACATTAATTCCCAGTCTCTGAATTGACTGTCTGCACGTTATTTTGAATCTAGCATGGATATTACTAGATATGTACCCTCCACCAAACGTAAATATCCCATTGCACTATATAAAAATCGGACGCTATATAAAAGCTGATTGCTGGGATATATCCTCACCTTTTTTACCATTGCCAATTTTTGTCATTCTCGACCTTGTCGGGGTCAAGGTGTCGATATTGTTGTAGACGAGGAGCTATAGCCCCCGCTAAGGCTACAAATGCAATACTGTCTTGGTCTTGGTGGGAGCTTGCGAATTAGAAGGCGAGATTGTCATTACGGATTAAGGAGATTCTCGACCTTGGCGGGTGGGGAAAATGACCTATTTCTTTGTCATTCGCGGCCTTGGCACGGGCGAGGATATCGTCAATTTTTAATTGGCGGGTCGAAAAGGTCGCGATTGTTGTGGTTTGCTGACATTCGCGACCCCTGCCAAATGCGAGACAATATATATGGCCGCTATCAGCCAGCTTATGAAACTGATTTGTAAACTTGTTGTTGATAGGTATGGATAGACGCTCTTTGGCTCCACATACAGAGTATTGGCCTGTGGGCGGGGGTTCTACCTACACTTGGCTCACATATCAACCATCGAAAAGCCGTCGTCAACACGTAAGTAAAACAACACAGGTTATACCTTTTCTTTTTTACGAGGACTGTTTGATATATTGTTGTGTACGTGATTCGAACAGTGAATAAATGTACCAGTGTATATATCGTCTAACCTCATAATAATTTGTATGATGTAGTCTACAAAGCAAAGTTTCCAGATTACAGTTCAGAACTGGTTATCGACGAGTACATACGACAAAATATCAGACTGCTGCCGAGAGATTTTTTTTAAATTTATTTTTATTGTGAGATTTCTTTTTGTCGTAATGGAAATCAATCAATCAATCATTCAGTCAATCAATCAGTCAATCGTTCGTTTTTTCAATCGTTCGTTTTTTT
The DNA here is from genome assembly GCA_032466195.1 of Katharina tunicata. Taxonomy (NCBI): domain Eukaryota; kingdom Metazoa; phylum Mollusca; class Polyplacophora; order Chitonida; family Mopaliidae; genus Katharina; species Katharina tunicata. The sequence goes on from JAVFBZ010169020.1 coordinate 5,418, forward strand.
ATTCATTCATTCATTCATTCATTCATTCATTGGAATGGTGAATGACCGGCAGCTATAATGGTACCCCTTCCTGGCGCCTCTTAGCTCAGAGAGCACCAGTGCACGCGAGGCTCCCGCCCAACCATCAAACTGAATGAAGACGAATAAATAATTTTATATATGTTAATAAAACTAGAATAAACAATTTTTATGCTTAAAAACTCCGATTCGATTATTGCATTTCCATAGACAAGTGTTGCCGATTAACATTATGATTTTAGCTAAATTTCAAGTGTTTTGTTTTCTTTTTCAGTGCCTGGATGTCTCTATTAGTGATATACAGTATTGTACCTCACATTGCGTTGGTTGCCATGGCGCCCTATATGTATTACAACACAGCTAACTTGGTATTCATTAACTACAAAGGAATGCAACCAGGTACTTTAAAGGTCAATCTTTAAAGAAATAGATGTCATACAATGCTGTCATTGGTTAATATAGTCAGGTAGTATAAAGAGAAGCTTGCTAACAAGAAGTCATAGATGTCTTGAACAGATAACATATAAAGTATATAAAAAGTGCAAACACTTTTCAGCTGAGATAAACATGTGCTTTCAATGGAAGGAAACCAACTTTGTACAAAATATTAAATCGATTGAAACTTAAAGTTATGGTTAATAATATTATTATTTTATAATTACTATTATCATTAAATACAATTTCTTTTATCGTCTCTCCTGACAAGTGGTAATTAATCGCACTACTTGGGTAATTACTGAAAAATTGCGATACTTTATGGGATTGAATATTTAATTGTTTGGGTTTGTTTGATCGAGATTTTACATCCGTTTGGGTGAAGGAAACCACTTTGATGGAGCTGATACCATACATACAACACAGGACAAATACAGTCCTCAAAACAGGACATCATTACACACATCTCAAAGAGCACCAGGGCACAGGAAGCTCCTGACAGCCACCCACCAATCTCTTGGCAAATTCTGTATTTTCTGAACAGTTTTGGCTCTGAATCAAGCCTGCATTCTGGTTCTTAAATAGTCTCTGATATGTTCACTGGACGTTTTATATTAGTAGTTGTGAATATCGACTGCATTTTCAGTTTATATTTGACTGATAATAATAAACGTTTGGCAACTTACCAGGAGATATGATTTGCCTGTTAAGATAAGCCTGTTGACTTACCGACAGAACCGACAGCCTATTGTTTCTTTTATGCGTTGGAAGTTGTAAAAATATATTTTTTATATTTATGTTACCTTTTGTTAAAAAGCATGTGTAAACGAATACTCAGGTAACAAGAATGTATACCCTGTTTTAGGTTTACCATTGCTCTTCGTCACCATCCCAAACACGTTCTCCCAGCTAGATTTATCACCGGTAATACTCGTCTGTTTTTACCTGTGTTTCGTCACCTTCGGACTACTGCATCAGGTAAATTAAATATCAATCTTCACTTAGTGGTGCCTTGAACATGAAACCATACCACAACACCTTGTTTAAGCGGCATTTAGAAGCTGGGTATATAACAAAAAACATGACGACTAAGATGGATTTTACACGTCAGTAATCATGACAAAATTTTGAAACTATAATATCTAGATATCTACGTAATGGATTATTGTATTGTACTTTATGATTGAAAATAAGTTTTGTCGATTTTTATTTCTTAAAAAAAAATGTTATTGTTTTTTTTTAATAAAAAAAAATCCTTTCGAAATTCATTGTCATAGTTTGTGGTATAAGACAGTGGTATCAGAGTTGCCTGTTGGGACTTGTTCATCAGACTTATTCATTTTCCCCCCTCAAAATTTCTGGACAATAGTCTTAAATCATATAAGCTGTCTTCAGTTGTTTCCATGTGCCGCATGACACCTGGACAATGTTATTCTGACCTTTGTTTTTCTCTTCTGTTGCCTTAGTTTTCTTTCGTAAAATAAACCCTTTGAGGCGCTCTGATTATTGGTAAAACAAAATGGCGTATCAATAGGCCTAATTATTACATTTTTTCAGGCCATCCACATTTTAACTATCCTAGAGAATTTTCTTCGTGGGTGTCCACGACGTTTGAGGACATTTTTCCGGCGAGATGAAATCTTCATTGCCGTATTTGTCCTAGTCTCCTTCCTCCTTAGTATTGCCTACACATCACAGGTATGTTCAAGTCATTCGGCTTAATATAGACGCTCTGATATTAGCTAATATCAAACGACTGTCTGGTGGTGGAGTGTCCACTGTGTGATCGTCAGACATTCCTTACATGTTGAGAATAATTCTTGGGTTATACTGATTCGAAAACCATATGTACGATTTTCGATTGCGAGTCGGCCAACCTCGACAATTCCCTGCGGTAGCTAGTCTATGGACACGGAAGTACCCGGGATGAGCTCACGTATGTTCCGAATGTGGTTATCACTACATCGGTGCCGATGACTGATGTGACTTCTTGTGAAAATGTGGTCCAAATAGAACAACAACAAAAACAGAAAAAAGGTTTTAACATAATCTAGAATTAAAATGTCAATTAAAGCAGTTTGGATCTTAAACATCTGATGGTCGTAAAGTTGACCAAGAGGTAGAGTTGTTTTGTAGAAGTACACTTAAAGGGGAAGTTAACAAAAAATAAACCATAGTCACTAATAAACCAGACACTAAAGGTGTTAACAAAACTACTATTACGTTTATCGTAGGATTTCTCGTTTTTCATATAAATACACTTAAATTGAACTACTGTAAGTAAAATGTACGGCTAATTTTTGTGCCAAGATTTATTATTGTATTTCGTAAAGATAAAAATAACCTAAATTACTCAAAATTTTAACCTGGCAGAACCTGTATATATGCACAGAATAAAGTTATTTATCTGATCTACAAAGTTTTAAATTCAGCGACATGGTCACTACAACAGATGTAGCCTGAAAAGTTCAACACACAGTTACTTACAATTGTTCAGTTTAAGTGGTGTTCAGTGGAAAACAGGCAATCCTACAAAAAAAAATGTAATAGTAGATTTTAGTAACAATGTTATTTGACTATAGCTGCTTTTTTTATCTCTTCATTGCTTCGTCGTTGTCAGCTATACGAAATGTTCCGGGTGCGTTGTGTTATGGATTTTGATCCAGACGAGCAACACTAAATCTCATTTCTGAGCAACCCTCTGTTGACCACTGGTACGTCCGTGTCCGTTTATAGTTAAAAATAGATATCCTACTTGGCTAAATCTTTTCAAATGTCAGCATTACGCATGATTTACTAGTTGCGGTAGTTTTGACTAGAAGGGGAATTTCGAACAGGATGTGTCGATATGATTGGGTTGGTGTTAGTGTTGATAGTGTTTTTATTGGTGCCCAACGCCGTATTCAGTTTATTTCTCTAGTGTGGCGACTTTGCAATGGTGGTGTATAGTTAAAAAACGGGAAGAGATCACAACCGCGATGTCCACAGCCACCGGAATTCTTTCCTTATATATACCCTTCGGTCTCAAAGCAGGTTCGATCACATGCCTTGTAGGAGGCTCATCTGTACAAGTTCAATAAACTGAGCCGAGTTGTGTCCTTGATATTATAGTTAATAAACCAATAAGAAGACTTTGAATCGCTCCGTCAAAAATAGACGTGCAGTCGTTAGAGCGAAGGGACGAACAATTAAACGAGGCTTCATAACAAGAAGGACAGAAATTGACACAATTTATATTTCCTTGACTAGAATACTGTTGATTGCCACAGTCCTAACAGGAACAACATTATTCCAGAAACAGAACCAATATATGGAAGCCAGTTAACACCACAGCCACAAGCATCATAACCGACTTCCATACATTCCGAAAGATGCAACATGTTGTTCATAAAACGTCAAGTTTGTCCGGTTGTCTTTTAACTTTAACAATATACGAATTACAAAAATGAGTTAAATGAACAAAGGTTATAATTTTTGATAAATTTTATTTCAGTGCGGGTTTTATATATATTTGCTGGTACGAGATTATTTCGATCGGTTGATTTACATTCCAATCATCTTGTGCATGATTCCACTTGTCACAGCATATGGTAAGTTACTTCACAATATATTTTTGTCAAGAGTAATCACACTGACACAGGGATATCGACTAATTAAAGTCGATAAATCGTCTCAAGTTTTAGATCAATTCTCAGAGACAAGTTTCTAGATAGACCTGAATTTCGAGTAGCTCTGGATAACCTAAAGGCGCATCTCGATATATTTATACGTAACGTAACGTCTATAAACGATAGAGTGCCAAAGTGGCATGGTCGGTCACATCTCTCTGCGTTAAGGGGCTTCAGAAAGCCGATTCGATGTTTTGCCGGTCCTGTGCGTATCCTGCATCGTCATTATTTGTTACCAGTTCCGTGGAAGGTGATTTCTTTCTCCATACGACTCCAACAATAATAACGATATCCAGCACAAAATCCCACTAACAGAAACAAGCAATAGTACCTATCAGGTAGATATTGCTCTTGTTTAAGCGGCATTTAGAAGCTGGGTACATAACCAAAACATGACAACTAAGATGGATTTTCAACATCTTATACCCAGAAGTTGAAAATCCATCTTAGTCGTCATGATTTTGTTAGGTATAAAGGTATAAAGTCTGTATAACGGAAATAAAATTTGTTTACAATATAATTAGGTGATTATTGCTATCTCCGTTTGTAAGCATTAACTTTAAAAAGTTAAGGATTATCTCCCTTTCTTGTCTTGCAGTGAAACAAGAATCTCTCCATCTTCCAATAGAAAGGGCCTGCATGAGTTTGTGGTTCGGTGTCGCAACATTAATATCAGCGGTAAGTTGATCAAACTCCTGTCGATCAATGGGTTTAAATGAACTTATGAATCAAGCAATGAATCAATCGTTCCATGAAGCCATGCATGAATTAATAGCTAGATGAGCATCAATAAATCAATCGGCCAGTCAGTCTTTTAATCAAACTTTTCATCCAAGCAGGTGAGGTCAATCACTGTCAACCAATCGACCTTTACCGATCAACCAACCATTCACCAGAATATTCAATCAATCAGGTGTTCTAATGATTAATATTGATTTATTGTAATTTTCCTAGACGCTGTTGACGTATTATTTCGTGCGCTATGTCTATCCGGTTCCAGTAGTGGGATATGACCAGAGATGGGCAGAATACATAGGCTGGCACATCGCAGCAGCGCCTGTTCTTATCGGAGTAACTTTTGGTGCAATTCATGCTGTTCGTAGACAAGATGGACCCATCACAAAGGTATGGACGTAACATTTGGTATATTTTGTCGCATTTATTGGATGAGATATTTTCTGTAACTAGCTGAGACAAGTTGGTCGATTCCTTAAATAGCTAGGCTGAATATAAGCATGGCATAGCTCTAACCCCAACCTCTACTAAAACTCACCTTAAAACAGCAGCTTCTCACATGTAGGGGCCTACACACCTTTTTGTTACAGCCGCCATTAGCGGCGTTTCAGGCTACAGTTAATTAATTTGCTGGGCCACGGTTGTTGAACTGAACTCTGTGAAATGACTTTATTGGGAGCCAGTCAGAGTTTACATAAAGGTTCAAATTAGAAACAGCAAATGGTGTGTTTTGATAGGATAGTGAAGAGTTGCCATTCTCGGCAAACCTCCTCTCATTTGTCAGTGGCTATTACAAAAGGTATGATAGCTGATTCATGATCGTAACCTCAAAGTCGTCATTCTTTGAATTATTATTACACACAGAAACAACCAACTATTCACTAAAAAAAGCATTGGAGCAATGTGCAAACGCAGTTACTGCGAGGACCAACGCTGTACGTTTTATATGTATCTCCATGCGAGTACGCCGCGAATGCTTTTTGTAATAGCGGCGATGTTCACAGGGCTTCGCTTGCATGTCCTTGTTTTCTTTCTAGGTGACTACAAGATAAAACTTATTTTTTAATTTCAGAGAATTATGTTGTCTATGAAGATGGGTAGTGACATTTCTGATCTCCATGAAACTGACATCAGCAACGTCATATACACCAGTGACGACAACAAACTCGTCACAGCCTCGGATGAGAACGCTGTCAGCCAACCAGCTTTAGGCCAAAGAAAAGTAGACGTTATAAGTGACATGGAAGTGTCAATCAAACCAGATTCCAGTGGAAGTATTTCGCGCCTATGACGCCAGCTGTCTGGGTACGCACTAAACGCCTACGTCATCAAACAGCGGGATTTTTTGTGAAAGGATGACTCTTTTACTTACATTTGTTAATTTTTTGTGTGATACTGACAACTTCTCTGTGTGAACCCAAATGTTGGCAACAGGTCCTCTTTAACTATGAAGAAGTCTTTGTTTGAAAATGCGGTTTCCACTGATCTCGCATCTTGTCACTATTTTCTGGATCATAATTATGACCTAAAGGCATCAAAACCTTCCCTGATGCTCATCCATGTGTAGTTGAACATTCATCTCTTGATGTAGAAAGAGAAAAGACTGTCTACTTTGAGTCTGAAATAGAAACACTTTGGAGGCCTCTGTATAGCTCAATCGGTACAGAGTTGAAGTATATGTAACCATAACGTAGGCTACTGGATTCGATTCGAATCTCAGTTGAGGCATACATTTATCTGAATTTATGTATATATATAGAAATATTTATAAATTTAGAGAAAGAAAATTGTGCATGCCTCCACTGGGATTCGAACCCGGTACTAGCATGTCCAGCGCTCTTACGGACTGAGCTATAGCTCACGCCAGAACGACCACGAGCTTTCATCCAAGTAAAGGCTGCCAATCAAATTTATATATATCTTTCTTCATTTGTAATATAGATATATAAATATATATTTATGCCAGTACCAGATTATCAGAATAAACCAAAACACATTTGTGGGTAATATCTAGATAAATATTACACTATTCAGTGTCCCTGTGTCAGTGCTTACCGTATAGAAAGAATCGCAGCCCTTATACCTGGATAAAAATTCGTTTGTTCTACCGTGAGCCTCCGTAGCCCAAGAGTGCTGGCCCTGCTATAGCCGGAGACCCGAGTTCGAATCCCGGTTGAGGTAAGCCAAATTTTCTTTATCTTTATTTATACAAATATATCAAATTTTGTCTGTACAAAGTTGAGTTTATGTATATTTAATGTTGTTTTGTGGTTTTCCCTCGTAAGTATGGCCAAAACTGTTTCATAATAACCTCATAATTTTCGTTAAAGTGAGATTATAGTATCGTTATTGTTTGATTTATAATCAACTATAGTACAGTATACTGTACACATATTGAATCAATCATTATAGCCGTGGCAAAACTCGATGGGTGTTACCAGGCTCTGATCGAGGTCAGATTTATTTTTGCGTTTATACAAAGAGAAAAAAACACCGAACTAAACTGATTCGGATCAGAATAGTCTGCCTTTTTTGACCCACCAAATGTAAAGGGAAAAAATATTTTTCAGACATCTACTTCAACTTTCGTGCCCGTGTATAAAGTGCTCTTTACGTCGGTTGCTGGTATGAAATAGTTCACCTCCTTGTGGCATCATTGGACGATTATCAGAGGCTTTTCCGTGTTAAATTTGTGGTTAAAATTTGTTTATTCATTCATTTGCATTTATGTTTTTTTAGTATTTCGTCATGCCTTGAATCACAAAACTATCTCATTGCTCACTAATTTCACAACCACATTATTATGGATTGACAACTTCAGCATTTATTATTACAACGTTTCGATGTGGGTCCTTACACCGTTATCAAGTCATCTAGGGAGACACAATTTAAATTGTTAATCTGCGAACTAACTCACAATACTTTCGAAAATAGAAAGCTATTCAGACTAAACTATATGCACTTAATTTGTTTAAAGTGTGCCATATAAGGTAAACACTCTGAAATCTAAACGAATTTGATATTTGGATAACGATAACATTATAGGTTATCATCAGTTCTAGATACACAATTTTTGACCTTATTTGGCTGGGTTGTCAAATATAGGAATGGCAATATGAACTGTCAAGATTATATAGTTTTATATGTCAGTGACTTTGCCTAACCAAATATGTATGTGTCAGATAGAATTAAAAAAAATTGATAAAATCGAACTAAGCATGAAGTTTAAATTTGAGTTTAAATTTAACGTTCTTTAACTTAAATTTAAGTTAAATTAATTTTAAATTAATTTTCTTGAGCTGTATTTGCGAGAACGAACATTTGAACTCGTACTGTAGGAATGTTGAGTTGTACACGCCCAGGGTATGACTAAACATTTTTTTTTTTTTTTTACAATGGTCACTTAAACAGAATTTTTTTTTTACAATGGTCACTTAAACAGAAATACCTAATGTAAACTAGAGATATATTCCAACCATAGTGTTAAATACAAAGATTCTGTCAACTTTCTATTCATATTCATGTACAGGGTTTTAAGATATGATAGATATCCTACATACATTCAGCTTGGATTGTGACTTGTCACGTCACTTCTCTGATACCGCCACAAAAACGACCACATGTAGGGCTTATATTGTGTGTCTCCAAACGCTCAAATTAGAGGAAAACTGAAGTGTAAAACAAACACGCCTGTCTATGTATGTCAACGTTTGTCTAATGATTAAAAACCTCTTTTGACAGTTTATTATCCCAGGGCCTTGTTCAAATACTTTAGATGTTCAGGAAGATAAATTCTTTGAACTGAGAACCCGTTTAACTTATATAGGTTCAAAGTTCAGTTTTATTGTAAGTAAAATACATATATATTTAAACTTCAAAGCAAACTGTGAGGTGCATTTATATTATACAAAAAATCAACTAAGAAAAAAAAAAAATAGGTTTTGACTCAATGTTTCAGCTTTTATTAATTTTTTATATGGGGAACACGAGATGGTAGTGGCATAATATAAATTGAACGAACGAACAAATTTCGGGTAAAGAATACTTTCGTTTAACTTTTAAACTTTTAGTGAAATGGTGGTTATGGCATTTTACGCAATTTTAGTAAGTCGTAGCTTAGTCGCCAGTGTGTTTGGTCTGTTTGTCAGAAATCGCGTTGTCGATCGATATATATATCGAATTATACAAATTGACCGTTTTTAAAGACAACAGTGCTGTCCAAACTCGCTTAGCCCTAACATTAAATCCATACACTCTGTTTTTCTAAAAATAAATTGACAAACTGAATCATAAACTTTTCTCTATAGAACAATATTCATATTATTAGATAATTCCGTCAACTTATACCTTATATATTTGCAAAATTCATGACCGATAATTATTATTCAATGTATTTTATTATGATAATATGTGTTTGTGGTATCACTATATAACTTGTAATTTCAATGTGTAGTGTTAAATATCAATGAAAATGCAACTTTCCATAAAGCTAAATATTTTTTGTTCAATCTAACCCTGCATTGTTATGAAACCCCATCGTTACTGTTAATATATGTGTGATATTGTTTGTACATCGGAGTTTATTGATATAAGAGAATTGTACCATATCTTGAAAGCTGTTTATGCAAATAAAACATTTCCAAACTACAAAGGATTTTATACAACTTAACCTTGTTAACAAATACTCTGCGATATTGTATGGACAGTTTTGTTACCATGCATCTGACTTCGGTGATTAACTATTTTCCAAAAACTTTTTTTCGACACTTCGGAAACAAGCTGATATGTCCCAGGATGAAGCGACCACTCACGAGCCCACATTCGGATGTTTCCGTAATTGAACCGAAGATATACGACTTGAGACGCAGCAGGGATCTTCAGGATTTTTAAAAGCTTTTTAATAAAATAATACGCCACATCCTGGCGCTATCCGTGACGATATGTGGATTATATTTGCAGCAATATTTTGTTGGTCTAGTGTTAGTATTGGCTTCGGGGGGTAATGAGTTTGACAAATTAAGACCTGATTGTTCAGACAGCACTTAGGTGGTTTGGAAGAGACATTTCGGTTATTCAAGAGAAAGAAAAGGCAGGCCAAAGAATAAAATACAAAAAATAAACTATAAAGAGAGTTTATGAATATGTCTCAAAATTATACATTTTGTTTGACGGAAGTTTTTTTACCGCCGTATGCACAATAAACAGATAAGCAAACATGGAATTAACGAGTGACTTTCTTGTGGCTTTAGATGCACAATGTTTAGTTTAGGAGTAAATTATGTTCTGAATGTAACACAAATGGAAACTCTGGAATCTATCTACATTGGCAGTTTAACCCAAAGGCTGGGAAAAAGTTCCGGCTAAAATCATATCACGTCGAAGATGATGTACGTAATATATTCGATGACTTCTTAGAGCCGATTGGTCGTATAATTGTAGGGTGGACGTTTCCTGTCATTTTTTTTTGTCCCGTCCGGTTCTATAAATGCACTCAAAGCAAATGGAAATTTCATTCTAACTGACCGCTTTCAAAACGTTCTGTCGGAATTTCAAGGATGAAGGATCAACTTATTTTCTTTTAGTCGGCTCAATTATTTCAGGGTGAACTGAATTAGACTTGTATAACCGACAGCAATTCGTCTTTGTGGTGTATTTATTTCAGCCGGAAGTAAGCTTGGAGCTATGGGAACTTAAAATGTTAGTCATGAGCTAAAAAAAATCAGAATTTTTCACATCGAAAATATCTGACCAGCAGATTTGTGTTCGTTTTTTTCCAATCCCTTCTGATGACCTTGACCTTTGACTTCCGTTTGAAAAAACATGAGCGATTATTAATCACGGACACATAGTTTTAAACGGCCCACTTCGCCAGGCTATATATGTTTCTTGCTTTTGAGATGGCATAAGGTCAGAAAACACATTTATCCCCAGAAACAAAAATCTCCGGAGATTTGCTTGTGAAAATAGACAGATGAGCTGATACATGCAACTTGTTACATTTTTTTGTTGATATTTTGTCTTTACTTTAACGTTAACGTTGTATTTAACGGTATTTCACATATACGATGAGTTTGCGATGTACATTTTGATGGAAAATTGGAGAGGAATAGCACCACGTTAAAACCAGCCGCCAAGTCCACAGCCACATGAAAATTCCCCGTGGTCCCGAGACACTTCGTTACCATTATACATATTCATGGGTTATGTGGAGAAATACAGACCCATATATTTGTATAACGAGTAATCACACTGGCACAGGGATAACGACTAATTAAAGCCGGTAAATAATGTCATCTTCTAGATAAATTCCCAGAGGCAAGTTTCTAAATAAACCTGAATCTCGAGTTGTTCTGGATAACCTATAAGCGCATCTCGAGAAAAGGCAATACATGT
>JAVFBZ010169031.1:0-16666 GCA_032466195.1 Katharina tunicata
ACTGTTTTACGGTAGTTAAATGCGGTCATAATCATGTTAACGGATCCATTAGACGCGTCTTGATTGAATAAGAGTTATCAAAGAGTTATAAAATATAAATTTAAAAAACGCGCATTTTCACGGCATACGTTACGCTTAGCGCCTGAACTTCTGTATTCCCCTTTAAAGAAGATAATTCTTCACGCTCTGTAGTGGCAGGAGTCTCTGCTGCGATCTAACATGATCTTAACATAATTACTAAACAGATATCAAATAAATCTTTTGTAGTTAGACAGTTGATACAGACATATTGGAAGTATGATATAATAAATATAATGTTGATTACACCACTGATAGCTCAGAAGGTTAACTTCTTCATTAAATCATGACAATAATCTTCGCAGTTGCCCTAGTATTAATAGTCATAATCTCGTTAAAAGAAGGACATACTTGTAACTCCCGTGAGTTGATCGGATGTGCGGGTTCCAGACAAATCTCTGCTGTTAGAAATTGCACCGGGAAATCAGTGATATTAATAATATCGTACAACAATTACCTGCTATGACTAAATCACGAAGATCATGAGTTAAAGCTAATGTGCTATCTAAATGATAAGATGGATTATCTGTATAGTCATTCTTATGTAACAATATTAATGACTGTGCCTAGACACGAACCCATTTCACCAGAAGTATCAGCCTCGCAGCTTAATAAACTCGCGAATTCTTATCAGATGAAGGGAGAGGGTAGGCGTCTTACACTGCTAGTTCCAAATCAATTCTAATAGTAACGTCTAGGACAGTTAATGAAGAAAAACTGTTTTACCGTGGGTGATTTCGGTCATATTCACGTTAACAGATCCATTAGACGTGACTGAATTGGATAAGAACTTCCAAACACAAAAGACAAATGGTCACTATTATATAATGCAACGCGCAATCAGTCGCCATTAATTATATCGTACAACAGTTTCCTGTTGTAATTAAGCCAGAATGACCCCAAACCAAGTCTACTGCTTAAGTCCGGCGTTCAGTCATATTCTCGCTAAAAGAACCGACATAACCCAAGTGATCTGATTGGATGTGCAGTTTCCAGACACGTAAGACAAATCACTGCTGCTTTGAAATTACACCGTGAAGCCAGTTTTATTTAATCATACACCGTGAAATCAGTTTTTCTTATTCAAACTACAAAAACATTTCCATGATAATTAAATAACTACAACCTCCGGCTAAAACAAATGTGATCTCAAATGAAAAGTCGGATTGTTTGTATACTCGTTCATGACTATCCCTGATCATGAATCTCTGCCCCCAGAGTTATCAGCCTCGCACCCTAATGCACCAACTCTCTCCATAATTATATTTTAAGAATGTTAACTGAAGTCTACCTGGATGAATGGCTATAACTTTCAGAGAATTGTAAACGCCCTCTGGACATAGGTTTATTTACGTCATCCGGGAGTTATCTCCATTGAGACGTGCAGTGCATAGTCTTCTGTGCACATTTTTTTTTAAGTCGTTGTAAAGATCAATATTATATGTATTGGAAACAAATAATTTTGTTGTTTTTCACAATAACAAAGCCGCAGCATTTCACAATGTCACACCCATGGTGAAATAAACACTGCAAACCAATCTAACGTTTAATAGGAAAAAATATCTCCATGCACATAGGTTATTTCACAGTCATTAAAAACCGTTCGTCATATCATATTAGATAACCAGATAACATTAGACAACTATCGCTTTACGGTACACTTATGCCTACTGCATCTGTTCATCTTAAGTTACTATTGTTTTTATAATATTCAGCAAAACAAATGAAGTAAAAAAATATTAAAGGCTGCATAATTTGCACAATTTACTGATCAAGCGATTCAATATTTTTTCGGAATTAAGTGGCTATTGGCTCTTATCAGAATGGAGTTATTTACAACAACAAAATATGTGGAACTTTTTTCCACCCGAGTTTGGATAGAATAAGTCCAGAGGCAACTTATAAGGCGCTTACCACAGTAAATGAAACGAAATGCCAATTATGTATATTTCTCTTAGTTGGACAGATGTTTTAAAGTTAATAGAGAATCCGGGAATAATAGATTGCTTTTATAAATTTAATTTCTGAATCAAAATAACATTTTCCGGCTATCCGTGTATGGAAATGGCAAACACCCGATAAGCTAACAAATGTTAAAGTTGTAAACAGTCCATAGCTCTTTGTCACACGTAGAATCAGATTCGCGTGCGAGAGAGCCCGATTAAGTTTTGCTGGTACTCTTGCAAAATGTCACCCTAATTCATTCGTAAAGGAAATGGCTGAAATATTTACATATTATTGTTATTGAACGGACCCTATGTTGACCATTTGGTGTCAAATCTATCTTCAACAAAACAAAATATGGTTGGTGAGAACGTTCATCACTGTTAATAACAAGTTCACAATTAAAACAGTCGCTATGTCTTCAATATTTTCATTTGCAATAAACTGCATGAAGTATTTTCTTTCCTATTTTGGGTGTATAGCACTGAAATGGTAAAGCTTTGATTTCACGACCTTTTTCAAATGCAAAGTTTATTGTAGACAGCTAATTTTCTTTAGTACAACACGTAGAGTTATTCAATTTAAATTGCATTGTTGTGCGTCGTAAAAAGAACGGCATTTTTTCTTGTCCGTAGACTTAGGAATAAAATATGAGAAGAAGAGAATGTGTACGAGTCCACACTTGAACACTGCCAGCTTCAAATCAATACTATGGTAACGCCTTGGAAGTCTATGAAGAAAAACTGTTTTACGGTTGGTGAATGCGGTCATATTCACGTTAACAGATTCAATATACGCGACAGGATTGGATAAGAGATTCCACACAAATGGTCCATTTTACTTAATGTAACGTGAACTAAGTCGTCATTAATAACATCGCAGAACAGTTTCGTGCTGCAATTAAGCCGGAATGACCCCTAAACCAAATCTACTGTTATCTCCAGTACACCTTATATAACGACTGTAGCCTTATGGACACATGGATATATTTCTCTCCTTTATTCGTGTTAATGTCTTCTCATCTTTGCGCCTATGTTTCTGTAAGTTTGCAATCTCGCGTTAACGATTTCGCCTCATCGCATCTTTTGTACCTTCGTCTATTATATTTACGCTTACAGTACAGACCATCATAATCCGAATTAATTACAATGCACGCTAAATGTTCAGGCATATTCATTCATAAAGGTTTGATTTACGTTTAGTGTCTCAACTTCTGTATGCCCCTGAAAGAAGATATAATATCCACGGTCTCTGTTTTAGGTGGTATCGCTTTTGTTTTAAGACTTAAGCAAATCAGGTATAAGATAAATCTTTTAGTTAGTATGATGAGACAGAAATAATGGAAATTAATACATTTAATATCAGTTGTCCTGGTTGCTCAAAAGGACACTGCCTTCAAACTCTTCGTCAATTTAAAACAAAAAAAAACATCTTCACAGCCGCGGGCGTTCAGTCATAATCTCGTTAGAAGACCTGACATAACCCATGTGATTTGATTGGATGTGCAATTTCCAGACACGGAAGACAAATTACTGCTGTTAGGAAATACGCCTCGAAATCCTTGTATTTAATCATACACCGTGCAACCAGTTGTATTTATTCATGTATTGGAACCATTCCACGTCTTAATTACAGTGTAAGTATCAATAATCTCCAGTTAAAACTAATGTTATCTCCAAGAAAAGATAGATGGTCTGTTTAGTCCTTCTTATGAATTGATATAAATGACTATCTCTGAAGAAGAACAGGGTTATCAGCCTCGCAGCTCAATGTTCCACTTCTCTACATAATGACATGTTTGGGTTGATGAAGTTATGCAATGATTGATATTTTCAGAATGATAACTGAAGTCTGTCTGCAAGAATGGCTATAATTTTCTGGGATCAGTATATGCCCCCTGGACAATGAGATGTCTGCAGCGTTGAGGAGCTATATCCAAGGACGAACACAGAACTATTTACGTGCGTTTCTTATAATTTTATTACAAATTTTAATTCTTAAGAATAATAACCGGATTAACTAAAAGCGTTGCGAGCTCACTTCTCTATGAGAAATCTGGTTTCCAGACTTCGTCCCAAAGCCGAAAAATCAACCGCCTATTTTCATTTTATCATTGCTTTGATAATACTAAAACCAACTTGCGCCAAACTTTGCCTTGTTTATTCAGTGTTTAAAATCTGTATCCACTGCATAATACTTTTACAACATTAAAGTGTAGAACAGTTTCCTTCAGTAAATCGTTCTTTCCTACAACAATTCGTCATTGGAATTCCCTCTCCGATACTTTAAAATAAATTCAAGACCCTGTTCTGTTCAAATCAAGTTTACCGAGCATGTTCTCGTTAAATAAACCTCTCTAATGCATACAGGCATTTCATGGTTAAAGTATTTACATTTAAAAGTTATACAGCGACAAATATGTTGAACATTTGGTGTAAAAATCAATTTAAGAAACAAAATACGAATGGTGAACATTCTCGTTATATATATTTTTGTATAAATGTAGAGAAAGAAAATTTTGTTTGCCTCCACCGGAATTCGAACTCGGGTCTCGTTATATATATATATATACGTTTGCAATCAACTGTAAATTAAGGATTTTTTCTATGCACATGAGTTTATGTGTAACATTGTATTGGTTGAGCTTTTGTTTCATTACCTATTTCAAATGTAAAGTTTATTCTAGACATCTTATTTTCTTTACTACACCATGTCGTTTGTCGTATTATTAACAGCTACATGTATCTGTCTTGCCTCTAATCTGAAAATACGGTGTAAGATAAAGGGAATGGGTATGGGTCTTTCCAACTTGAACACAGCTAGCCCAAAATCAATACTGACGGTAATGTATTGGACAGTTTATGAAGAAAAACTGTTTTACGGTTGGTGGTTTCGGTCATATTCACGTTAACAGGTCCATTAGATGCGATTTGATTGGATAAGAGGTTTCAAACACAGAAGACAAATGGCTCCTGTTATCTAATGTAACGTGAAATCAGTCGCCATTGATTACATTGTAGAACGGTTTCCTGTTGTAATTAAGCCAGGGTGACGAGCAACCAAATCTACCTTTATATCCAGCATACATCACACAACAACTTTGCTGTCATGGGCACGAATAGTAGATAACTTCCTCCAAGACAAACCTAGTCACTTGCAACATTTTAATTTGTAAACTTATGCTAATAGACAGTCATTTTATTGTTAGTTATTGTTTATTTTTTATTGGAAATAGTATGTTTCAAGCCCTGTCATGCTATCTTACGTAGAACTGGAGTAACATTTTTGTTTCAACACAGTTTGGACTTCACTTTACGTATATTTTTGCCTGACAAATAATTTTGTCTTTGTCGCTGAGCATCAGTAATAAATTTAGCTTGGAAACTGAAGTTCGACGGTAACGGTGTGACTTGAGAACACCAACGAATATTTTTGCTTGACAACTATTTTTAGCTTTATAAATGCAGTGTCGTTCGAGTTTATATGGTTTGGCTGAGCATCAGTATTAAATTTAGCTTGAAAACTGAAGTTCGTAGGTAACGCTGTGACTTGAGAAAACTAACGAATATTTTTGCCTGACCGCTATTTTTGCCTTTTTAAATGCAGTGTCATTAGGCTTTATACGGTTTGCTTGAGCATCAGTAATACAGGTAGCTTGAAACATAAGTTTAATGGTAACGGTGTGACATGTGAAAACCATGCATGTAATTGATCAAATATATCCTCTCTCTGTACTGTTGATAACCAAATTAAATACGTGCCACTTTCGTGACATCTAACTCGTTGTGGAATTCATCTTCTCCGTTCTTGTTGTGTTTGGGAATAAAGATCTTCACGTACATCATATTTTTCCCTTAAGTTGTATGACAAGTACATACCCTTGGTAGCTCAATTACAATTTGTGTCTTTTATCGGCGCTTCTAGCCAATCAATTTTATTTCTATTCCGTTAAAGTTCCAACCTTATAAATCTTTTTCACAGTTGTGGTGAACAAATCCCCGTACCCAAATCACGTTCTTACGTTTGTAGGCCTAGTTTATTTTTTCGTTGTCCTTCAAATTAGTTTGAGAGGGCTTCAAGTGGAAATGATCAATATCTACTTAAAATTAACATTTAAATGCTAAAAGAAAACAAAGAAACAGAAAACAAATAACACAAAAATAGAACGATGAATTAGTCTCTGGCGTGACTCTAGGTAACAAAAGACAAAATTAGCAACATAGTTGAAACAATCGGCAATGGACTATTCATGTCCAGCTAGTTCGAGCTAATCAATAAAGATAATCAAAGATAAAGAGTAGTCGTATTTTAAGTAAGGGGTTTATATATTTGAAGAGTAATCACACTGGCACAGGGATATCGAATAATTAATCTCATGTTCTAGATAAATTCTCAGAGACAATTTTGTAGACATACCTGAATCTCGAATTGTTCTGGATAACCTATAGGCGCATCTCTAGAAAAGGCAATTATTGTGAAGATAAATATGTCGTTTAGAGTTAATAGTAAACCCCTTGGTCTACCAAATAAAGATGAGGGCAGTTAAGGGTTATTCTTTGGTTTGTTCTGAAAATTAGCCAGCAGTAAAAGTAATAAATTTTTTGTGCTTTTTCTACAAACATTTCAGTTGTTTTTTGGGCAAATTGACAGTTGGTAGGATAATCGGGTTGGCTGCTACATTACTGTGCGTGTTAGTCGAACATATATTGATCCCACCACGCGAGGGGCTTTGATTCGTTGTTGTTATGTGGTGTCTTCATCACTGTTGGGAAAAGTCATGACCCTTTTCCTAAACACTTCGATGCATTCACCTTGAAAGGTACTTTACTGCAGAATTTCGGCCAAAAATCGACTGAAACGAATTAAAAGCGGGTCGCATTATAGATTTTACAAACTTTATGATTATTTTAATACGGTATATCGCACATTCTCGGAGTTGATATTTTCTGAAAGTTTATACTTTGGGCCATACCTAGTACATATAGAAAACCCGATTGAATTCGTTTCAACCGATTTTTGGCCGAAACTAAGCTGTATAGTACCTTCTAGGGGTTGAGAACAGTAAAGAATTATTAACACGGTTAACAGTTGTTGTCGTTTTGTTCAATGGATAATACGCACGTAGTAACCTGACTGGCTGCTTGAAATGAATAGCCAAAATAAAAACTAGACAGGATCTGAAACAGTTATCATTACACAGTAGTATATAGAAGCCCCAACTCCATTACTGTCAACTCCGTCACCATGGAATTTGCTACAGAGTTGAGTGTATGGTAAAGGTGATTTTTGTATTTCCAATCGTACTCATGTCTTAGCCTTCAAGAGATTTACTGTTAAACACGTGGGGTTGTAGTTAAAAATGACAGCACCCACATTAATTCAATCGATGAATCCCAAATTTGGCAACTTTGCTCTGCTCATCTTTTCCTGCTCATCTTTTGCCTAGTTGGCACTTTATAGAACAGGCGAGTCCCCTCGACTATACCCGCTATAGATGTCGGTTCAAATCCCATGCCATATATATTGTTATATATATGTTTGTATAAATGTAGAGAAATAAAATTTTGCTTGCCTCCACCGGCATTCGAACTCGGGTCTTTGACTAGCAGGACCACCGCTTATATAGATGTGTAGTTTTCATGTGGCTGCGAAGATCGCTGGAAGATTTTTACGAGGTTTTCTCCCGGTTTAAGAACGGCAAGTAAAATGGAAAAACAAAAGCGTGAAAAATAGAACCAAAAAGTGTTTTGTTACGCCAGGATGTAGTGGCTGTCAAATTACATTAGTGATCAAGTTGATCTGGTTTGCTAACTACAATGTCTTTCTAACTTATGAAGTATCGAAAAGTGAATATAGCTTCTTATTGTTGAATGCACTGAACTTTTAATTTACGTTATGATGAGAAACATTTACAGTTTCCAGGGATAAGCTTTTAAACGACGGCAGACGCTTTGCAACATAAAAGTGGCTCATAATGGTTCATGAAGTGGACGAGAGCGTTGTCATTAATTACGCTCATAGGCTTTAATGATAGATCCGGTGACGTGCCGTTTTGAAGTTACACTTTGTTGATACAGTGCCTTTACAGCTGCCTGGCTAGGGAAACTATTCATTGCCTGACACATTCAGTAAACTCTTTTGTAGAAGACGAGAAAAAAACTACTAGTCGTTTAAAATGTTCTCGAGTTTTCCACGCATAAAAAAGCAAGATATCCTGTCTAGACTAGCGCAGATAAAGCGGCAGCTATTATTCAATATTGTATAGGCAACACTAGGCTAAGTTACAAGGAATTAGACAATTTAGTCAATATTTTAGTATTATGCTAGACAAGATAAGCAAATATCGGACACAAATATTTGCTCTAAATACTTCACTCGCTTCACTTCTCACCTCGACACACGGAAAGAAAGGGGGTAAAGATAGAAGATCGGGACTGGTGACCGTTTGGGGTCTTGGTAGTTAGTAAGTTCTGATATAAGATTGCTCGAGAGATGGAGTCGTATAAAAAGTATTTAATATCCATCCCTTAGCCCCATGATCACATATCCGCATCGACCTCTTTAAGTAAGGGTTATTTTGACGTAACAAGAAACGTTACAAGAAAGATCAACGGCATTTTAACTGTGTTCTTTTATTATTTATTATAGGCAACTTATAAGCGATCAACAGACACATACATGTAGCTAATCTAAGGTGCCGCTTTCCAGGTGCTGATCGATTTACTAAACCTTTTAAAACAGATATGTACATAATGGAATTGATTTATGAGCTACTTGGTTACATGATTTAGGAAAGACAGGCTTTGTTAATATAAGACACTGCCCTTTATTAAAGAACAGTGTGTTTCCAGACAACATTCACATTCATAGACGATACTAACCCAGCATCGTTATCAAGATTTTATCAGGTAACTTAGATCTTTAAAAGTCATGAAAGAATGAGTTAACCGATGAGTTACGTTGTTTATTATTACATGACAAAAACTTGACTACTGAGATGGATTTTCAACTTCTGGATATATATTATGTAAGCGACGTTTCGGCCTTGATGCTAAGGCCGTTTTCAATCAAATGCTCAAGTTACTTGCTTGAAAACGGTCTATTCATCTAGGCTTCCAAATGCTGCCTAAACAAGATAATAACATGGCTTAATAACCCGGTTATAATCGGTACGATTCAAGCACCATACAAAACCTGCTTTTACATACTACTTAGTAACTGAGCATTAACCTGGTGAGAGCAGTGATACGTTGGCCCTGTAATTGAAAGTAACTTGAGAAAGAGTGGTTACCGATAATTTATGCTGTAATTTGGACATCACTGTATTCTTGGTTTATAGTGTAAACTGGTATACTATAAGTAGGATTCATGGTAGGTTTCCTGTCCAGACGACACAGCTGTAATACTGTTCTTTTGGCCATACATTAACATCAAACGGTGTATTATCTAGATTCGATTGATCTTTTTGAGAAACGTTTTGGTAAATGTTTGGCGTTTTCCTAGTCGAGAAAGGCTGCCCATCACACAAAAGAAGAGGAACCCTGTGCACGCACCAGCATTATATGCTTTAGTATCAAGAATTTCATTACCTGTTTTATATTGGAATTTCAGCATATAGCACTTCTTTTAACTCTTGAATTATGTTGAACTGAATTGTAAATCGTAAATTAACTAAAATGACAACGAAAACTGCATTACTCTGTTAAGTAAATAAGACATTACTTCATCTTGATTTATACACAATATTAGAAAAAACAAAAAATCCACCATGAAAAATGAACTGAACAATTGTCTAATATGTATTGGGAGTACTCGATTAATGTTTTAATGTCATTTTTCGACAGACATTTATCCAAGGAATCTGTTTAATTGTTTCTCTCTAAATTCAACAGTTTAAGTCAGGCTTCGACTGGTTGTCGTCGTGTGTATGGTAAGTTTCTGGTGGCTGCGTCTTTTACGAGGTTTCTTCACATGTACACTAAGGAATTCGAACAATACTTCGAAAACAAAATCAGATTTTGTCATGTAATACTCATTTGTATTGTGAGGAGGATGTGTTGTGGCAGAAGTACATGCTGTCAATCGCCGCACGAGAACAGTCTTTGTTGATGGATTTGTTGTTCGAAAGTCCCGCTCAAAGGCACTGCATATTGGGATCAAACCATGGTAGAATCCGTGGCTTTACGCTAGCCAGTGCATAGTGTATATCATAACAGTAAAGTACTAAACGCTTGGCTTTATAATTGCATTCAATACTTTACATTTGATTTAGCAACACTTTACACTGGGTAATAAAGATTAAAGTTCGGTTTGAATTGTTTCATAAACAAAATCAGTTGTCAACGAAAGACAGCCATACCACTTCAAAAAGAGAACACTTGCAACCCCCATAACAAATAAATAATACCACCGTTTCAAATGATCAGATGTCTGTATAGTTTATTGACATGCGTGGGCCTGCGTTTTAAATTCTTAATTTCATATTCTCGAAGGCATATTGGTAAAAAAAATTGTTTTTATAATGCCATGCTTGAACAGCTCTGATATAAGTATAATAATGGTGTAAAACAGGACACAAATAAATCTGACTCAACATGTCATGTTCTTCTCCGAGGTATACACCTATATGGATCCAATTCTGAAAACCAACACTCGGGAAAAGTTTTGTTTCTAGAATAAAATTATTTATAAGCAAACCTGTACCTGGATATAATAATTTGAGCTCAGTGTGGACAACAATCTCATGTGAAAATTATTTGGGCTAGGTAAATTCTTCCAACAATTAATTACTGTGATATGTCTAAAATAGTCGAATTATAAAATCACCAGTACATGATTGGGGAAATGCGCGCGAATCACTCAGCCGATAATTATAGCAATAAATTGGTATCACTGTTTTACTTATAATATGTATTACCTAAATATAGACAACTAACAATGTAAGGAATTGTTCCAAAATCATAGACTTTTGCGTATACATGTAATAAGCCAAAAAAGTATGTAATAAACCCACAAATTAAACGTACTCAACAAAATGTGAGCTGAAAAGGTCAATGCCATGTATTTTTCAACTTAAATGTAAGAAACAGACGTTCAAAAAAGAGTTTGCCAAGGCTTTCGAGAGACTCCTTGTTCTAACTGATTCGTTATATAGAAAATTCGGATATAACATTATAAATCTGTATCGGTAGAACGATTTCTGTCCCTAACATGGTTAAGCAAATGTCCCCAAGTGTTTCCTGCCAAAGGCTTTCCTGAATTATATCGATCATAAGAAAGAGAGTCGTTCGGATTTTATGCAATAAAATTACTGATCATTCGACACACTCTAATGGAAAATGGGCTGTTTCTTCATAAATCAGTTTCAAATTATTATCACCAAAGACAAAACAAATCCGTCTTTGACAGATTTTGGCCGATCTTCAAAACTTGGACTGAAAAGCCTGTTCTTTCAGCTATAAACCGTAGTAAAATATTATCAAGACCGAAATTCACAAGGCTTCAGTCAGATTGGACATATGGCAAAACCAAATCTAACATTACAAATCTCTATCCGGTGGAATGATTTCTTCTGTTGACGTTGTTAAGAAAATGTCCCTAAGTGCTTCCTCCCAGAAACTTCTCGAATGTAACAAAGATAACAGAGTTTATCAATAAAATTACGGATCATTCGATACACTGATATGGCAACTGCACTTTGTTTCCTGTGTCCTAATACGTTGTTACTATCATGGAAATCTGTGAAATTTCCATGCATACAATATATTGACATTAGTCATTTACCTTGTCTATTTGTAAGAGATTTGGGCCAATACTTGATGCGTCACCGAATACTATCGATTATTTAGCTTGCGCGCTGTCATTAGGTGACATAACGGCGTAAAACCCAAATCAAACCAACAAAGCGCGACTGATTGGACGGTCGTATACATGTATGAGACAACGCAATTGTGCAAATCGGTATTTCTTAATTGACTCTTAAAATCACACACGCACCAAAACTTTGGATTTTTTAACTAATTCTGTTTGCCTTATAGTTTACAGAATTTGATGTTTGTTCAGAAATTAAAACAGTCACGTTATAATAAACATTATTCATTGCGTACAAACCTTGTACGGACCAGGAGAAAACTCGCAGTTATTCGAATTTAACTGAAAGAGGGCAGGCCATATTTGGTCAAAAAGATCCATCCGCGGTGAATGACCTTGTTTGTAACGAGCCAACATTTTGAACCTTTTAAGGGGTGTGGCCAACTCGGAATGACGTCGGTACATCACAATGTGTCTGAGATGTGACAATAGATTGACACATTTCCATTTAAAATTTCTGGTAGAATTTTTGTTTTTTTGTTTTTACTTTAACCAGGCTTTTAAACTACCTTTACCTTTAAATCTGGAGATAGAATTAACGGAATACCTCTAACTTTCACTTTTTGATGTAAATATATATAATTCATGTGATTCTGTAAAAACCCAAACTACAGAATATTTGGGTGCGTATGTGACTCTTAACTTAATTTGTTTCCTGCATATCTGTTTGGCTTGGATGTTGTTGAACAACTATTTAAATATCCCATACCATTATTATTGCATTCAACTGCTTTTGTCTGAGATCCAGTTACGTGATTGTGTGACGAGAAACTGTATTGAAACCAGCAACCTGGTCCGTTTCATTGGGACGAACGATCATTCACAGCCTGTCACGTTTGGACAATTTTCGACTGATGTATATATAATGTGGTCTTTGCCTTTTCTCAGTGGTATAATAAAAAAAAAAATAAAACTTTCCTGTTCAAGGGGCCAACAATCCTGATAGTTATTACAAAATACCACAAAGTGAGTAACCGTTTCCTGTCCAGACGGTCAATGATATTCATACTGGTTACATTTGACAAAATACCGCAGTGCGTGTATTCTAATGATATATTGTTTTATAGGCGTTTATGGACACATTCAGCTGGGTTTCTGTTTCAGATTTTCTGTATTACACCTTTGTTTCAGCTGCAGCAATGTATATATTTAAACCAACTAAAAGAAAACAGGAAGGAAAAGGACTATCTCGCCATTCAACTCCAGTATTTTTACTTCCTAGACAAAACAATGATACTGACTGTTCACAAGTGAATATAGCTGATGAAAATAAAATATATTTTCATTTTGTTTGGACAAGGTATATACCAACACATGGACAACAGAAGTACACCATGATAGTCATATTTTTTATGTATAAGGATCCATTTTTTGGGGAATATCGTATTTGGTATGCGTGTTACAAATCTTCTACGCAAGCTTCTTTTTGTATAAGATGACGTTATAAACGACTAAGAACTAAAACAAGTCGACGGTATTCTGATGACAAAAAACATGAGTATCTTTAGTGAAATAGGGTAGAGAAATTTAGCAGTTAGTAAAATCCTGTTGAGATTTAATTAGGTCGCGTATTTAATGACAAAATCTCCTAAAAAATAACCACCCCGCGTTATCCACAACCACCGGATTCTATGACCGACTTCCACGTTGCTTGACATGTATATATATGCAAATAAAGGCCTCTCCTTTTAACAAATATTATGATTTGACAAGCTGTTTAGAT
Source organism: Katharina tunicata (assembly GCA_032466195.1). NCBI lineage: Eukaryota > Metazoa > Mollusca > Polyplacophora > Chitonida > Mopaliidae > Katharina > Katharina tunicata. Next base: position 13,616 of record JAVFBZ010169031.1, read on the forward strand.
TGGATTTTGTTTTACGGAAGCCCGAAATTATCTTCATTGATTTTGCAGATAATTACAACTTCAAAAAGAGAAAGAATGCCAGGAGCCACTTCGGGGACCTCAAATCATTTCCAATTAAAAAGAACAGCAACTTTAGGGGTAAATAAATAACTGGTATTTGTCGCCATAATTATGGCAAGCTTGAAATTTGGTTCAAGACATTTAACATGTTCTGACTTGTTTCTTTGTGTACCCTTTATCAATCACAACATAGACCTACAAAGCCATAAAGAAACCGTTAATAAAGGCAGAACACATGACGCCAATGTTTTAACAATTTCATTGTAACAGAATAAAAAACATAATGTTACAAAATGACCCCAATACATACGAGCATACATATATTGGGTGTAAGAAAATACCGAATACAGGACATTGTTTGCAATACGAAACAATGCGCAAGTATGCGTTCGTGGGAGAGGTCTGTATTAGCTGTAATAGGATGAGTAGAAACACATCAGATATGAACTTAACGAATTATACAGAAAGGAAATGAATTCTTCCTTTAAAAAAATGTGTGTCCTGTATGAAATGCAAATTGAATTCCCCCAAGCTGACAGAGTTTTCATGGAAACATCCCAATAGGGACACAGTCTATAGCACAGTGATCAAATCAGTTCCGTTTGAAAGACAGGAAGTTGTCAGAGAACAACACTGGTACAACAGTCACGTGGATACAGTAGGTTTTTTTAAGAATCTTTTTTAGAATTTCTGAGACACCACACAATACTTGACTCCCTTCAAATGGTTTAACACTAACACATCGACCATGCTTTGCAAAGTCGGTCAACCTTACTTCCTCCGTGTATTATTGTTGTAATCATTGATCGTGTTATCCTGCGTTCACCAGATGTGACCAGCTGGAAAGTGGTTTGGCTTTGTTGCTGTAAAGTATTTTTTGCAACCACTGAATCACAAGATCTAACCCTTGAATGTAAATCAATTTTTGGCCAGAGCAACGATGTACTTGCCGAGTTAAAGTTAAATGTGAGTGGGTATGATGTCTAGTCCAGGTCCCCGAAAGATACACATATTAATTTTGTAGACACCGTCCACATATAATACAAGTAACGTTAAATATGATTTAAGTATTATATTATTTGAGTGATCCACGATATATCACTTATAAAACGGGAGGTGTAATTTTAATTTGATCCGATCCTCTGGAAAGGTTAAATAGATTGATTGCTTTACCTAAGAGGTTGGTTAAAAATTAAAATTGTAGCACGAGTTTGATAAACGCAATGTCCTGGATCAAGGATTTTAGACCCTAATAATTTCATACTTTATTTATGGATGTATTTATAATACAACTTACAATCCTTACGGAATGGCAGGGACACAGGGGAGATACGTCGCATTTAACCTTGCCACGCACAATTTTGTCGCCTAACATATTTAGTTCCATATAATTTCCATGATCAACGGATGATATGTACGTAATTTTAGGGACTGTTTTCTATTTTGATAAATTTTCGCAAAGCCATCGAATTTAATTTTTGTAACAAAATGAAAACAAAATCTTAATGAATTTCGAACATTGGGGAAAACCGGGTCAAAGATATTTGTAATAGGACAGATGATACGATTTTATTGTGGGAACATGTGGGTCACATCGAGTTTGCTTCACTTCAAGACAAACCTTCTGTGTGGGAGGCTGTCTGGTGTTAGTTAGATTAACGCTGAGTTTGAGCTAGTTTAACCTTCCAAACAAAACTCTCCAAAAATCTGAATTATATGTATCTGGCGCTGGACCCATTACATTTGAGGAACTTCAGATTGACGCGGGGGTAAACAGTTCCGATAGATCACACGTTGAACTCCTCGATTGAAATTCGAATCGTTGGTTTTATGACGGAGTTTCGTAGGCCAATTGAAATTGACGCTATGTGTTGTCATTGGATGGCATAGGTTTTTCTTAGATCGCCCCCGGGATTCAACTTACAATGGGATAAATATGTACACCAGTTCGACCTTACTGTATAGGTGGTTTTACAAGAGTGGCTTTATCTATAGAGGTTTCTATTTTACAGCAAAGGTTTGACTAATGCTTGGGGGTTTCTTGAACATAAACGGGCTGCCCCTCAGACAACAGAATAAAGGTAACAAGCGTCTCATTCATAGCTTATGGACAGAACAATGTCAATTGATTTACGGTCTGGTGACTAATTGAAGTGAACGCATTTCTCTTCATTTAACAGCTTTGTTTTTTATTTAATAGTTTCATAAATCGGCTCTAAAAAATTGATACCAAGAACAACTTGACAACATGACTCACTGAATGTAATTGTGTAAAATCATTAAATGACAACTAAAGTTCCTAGTGAAATAAATTTGGTTGATGTCAAGTATGTTGGACAATATTGTATTTGCGGTAGATATGTGGATCGCATTCATTCACCAATGTGGTTCATAAATTCGTGTCCATCTTTGGCTACACTCGCTGTTGTCTTTTTCGCTATATAAATAAATCCATAAACACCACTTAAATAAATACACTTTTATTATATGTCCACGGCGGAGACACCGGTTGTTTAATTCGTTGAATTACAACACTAGCAGTAGAGATAGATGTGATTATTTTAGCTTCTTCCACGACCTTGAGCTGATGGTTGTTGGGAGTTGTCTACCACGGTGCTCTGATCTATCAGCCAAGACGCATCGGGAAATTGATTTGTTGTGGCGAACTGTTTTGATTCCTGTCCTTGTTTCGTGGCGTCATTGTCTGTCACCAGTGTTTCCTTCGCCCAACTGGCTGACACGCTGACACTGTATGACTCAAATAACTTAATTACGTCGTAAAACAATAAATAATACAATCAACGATTCAACCAATCAATTAAATCGAATCTATGATGGCATTGGGATACCAAAATCCAAAGCCAAATATTTGGATCATGTTAAACCAGTCTACAGTAAAATTATGTTGACAATTATGGTTGGTGTTTGTGGACAATCAGTCAGTATGTTTAACTACCAAACAAAGAAACTGAAATAACTTATCGTCTGGTA